>SZWC01015119.1:1294-58628 GCA_023375785.1 Penium margaritaceum
CATATACATATACATATACATATACATATACACATACATATACATATACATATACATATACATTTACATATACATTTACATATACATATACATATACGTATACATATACATATACATAAATATACATATATATATACTTATGAATATGGGTTTAAAGATACATGTATATACATGTACGGATTGATGTACATGTACATGTGTATTTGTACATATATATATATATTGTTTTTTCTTTATTTAAATTAATGAACTGTATTCATACTTATATATGTATTTTTTTTTTCATATATACATATTTGTATCCACGTATGTTTATTTTCTTCCAAAGGTATATGTGTACCGACATAAATATGCATGTACTATGATGTCTTTATATTTTTCATTTTTCATTATCATCTTTTATGATCAGTTTGTAATTGTTACTATTTCTTTCATTTAAACATGGGAAAACACTTCATGTTTTCACATTCCAACAATATTAATTTTAAAAATTGTATACGTGCATACATAAGTTTTCTAATTTTGATTTAGAATTTTCTATGTTCTATTTCTGGTTGTTATGTATCAATTGTTTTGAAACTTTCCTTCATAGAATTTTCACTCTAACCATGTTTTAAAATCTGTTGAAATAATTTATTTTCAAGACACATAACTTGATAAATTAATTTCTTATTGTTTTTAATTATTTATTAGAATATAAATTTATATCATGATAGACACAAAAGAATGGTTTTCCCTTTGTTTTTTTATTTTTTAATAATGGTTTTATATACTATTTTTTATTGGAATGATTTCATAGATTTTATGGTTTTATTCGTGTTGATAAGTTTAATTTTATGTACATAAGCTGAATAAAGTAGATTTTAAAAGGCTTGGCTATGCTATCACGCATTTTCTTTTTTGAGTCTTCTTTCATATGTTCTTTAATTCATTTTCTTTCTCTCTTTCCCGCTCTTTTACGCCACATTTACAACGTCCAATCCTGGGATTACTATTTTAGCTGTAGTTATTTCCTTTGTAATCGAAACATTCTGCAACTTATCTCCATACTTTCTACAACCATTCCGCGTGACCTGTTGAGTGAGATCGAAGAAGTGTGGTTGAAAGCCGAGTAAGTTTTTTTGTTGGCTCATGGTGTGTTTGAATTCGACGAAGTTGCCGGGCAAGAGGTCGACTCGCGTTCACCGTCTCTTCATCGGCTCTTGTCTGTTCGAATTCGGACGTCTGGGTAGGGTGTTTCTCCAGCAATCGATGCTGTCTCAGGACAACAAAGTCAAATCCAACTGTTTGAAGGCGGAATCCGTGCAGGACTTCACTCTAACTTTGAATCCTACCCGGAATCCGAGTAGGACCGTTTTTGTGAGCAAACACGTCCTCATATCCCCCTGGTGTTCGTCAAGGGTATGTGACAACGCGGATCGCGCTTCTGACAAGCACGATCTGCTCGAGGGGCCCTGTTGTCACTGAGACTTAGGCCGGGGTCACATGCCATCACTGATGGGCTCGAAAATTCGACGACGAAAACTGGCTGATGGCCGGCTGATGGCGTCTGTTCTGGCGCGAAGTTTCATATCGCTCACCGCCCTAGTAGTTGGCTCCAAAGAATTGACATTTTCGCGCCAGCTTCGTCACCACCACAACTGGTCGTGAAGCGTATTTGAATGATGGCGTATGACGGCGATGGTGATGGACCTAGCGTGACCGACAGCTCCACCTGTCTGTCAGCGCATGTTACTGCCCATCAACGCCCATCAATCCTTTCGGTTGATGGGCGCTGATGGGCCGACCTCCTCATCCCACGAAACAAGGGAAATTTTAATAAAAATACTCACCCTCTGATCAGATAACACCTGCCTGTTTTGCACGACAGCGAAAGTCGCATTACCCAATGACCCATTTTAAAATAAAAACTTGAACTAGTGGCAGGAAAGACGTGATTTTTTACCCATCAGCGATGGCTGATGGCGTGTGACCTTGATGGCCAGTCAATCGTTACAGACAATCCGTCCGATTAAATTTTGTCATTCTCGCGCTTTTTTTTAAACCCCATCTGATGGCCTGTGACCCCGGCCTTAACGGTAGGGCTCCCTGGTTGTTGAGATCGGCTGTCGGGGCCCCCTGGTTGATGGATGAGTGAAACGGGCTGCAAGGTGGAACCGCTGCTTTAAGCAAGGCCCTGAGGTCGAACTGTCCTTGAGATTATTGGTCATTTATGTATTTTCCTACCCAAATTAATTTTTACCAGTAACATCACGGACCAAAATCGGTCTAGTGGTCATCTTTGGGAATTCTGACCAGCGTATCTCTCAACGATCGTTTTACTGGTAGTCATAAAACTAGTCTGCCTCTCCCCAGGCAGGTTAGCTGCCGCCTGATTCTTATCCAGCATAGGAGAACCTAACAAACTATCCGACAAAAAAGGAAGTTCTCGCAATGCCAGCACCTGGAAGGTCGATTCTTTTGGCAACTAAAAATGGCCTGATTAGATCGTACTGAGAGATTGAACAGAGTTTGCATCCATCGACAGGCGTTGATCGTCGATCCTCATACATCGACGTATGCGGAACTGATGATCGACCAGTTCACTTGTGTACACAACCTGGTCATATAAGTGGTATGTGTCATGCAGTTCCACGTTCACTTGCCACGTACACACCTCATAATGAGGGGGGTGAGGAAGGGTATGGTGAAATCAAAACCGGATCCCCTTTTCCCCCTGCCACCAGTTAAGTGCTTACGTGGGATGCATTTGGAGGTGCATAGCTGTCACACTTCTGGTTGGAGTATTGGTACATACATGAGAATAATGCATGTTTTGGAACGTTCTTCGGCCCTCAGAAACTAGTCCACATCTGCAGCATGTCATTACATAGTATGTTGTACACCTCCTAATACACATCTCAAGTACAATCTATGGGATCAAGAGAGGAGGGAGAAGGGAGGGGGGTGGAGGGGAGGCCAATGTGTGTGCACGAACTGATAATACTGTTAGCATCCACCTGTACATCTCCATCACCACCGCAAAGCTCATTGCTCGCCTTGTGGCTCATGAAGTGTTCGAAAGTAGTCATCTGGAGACCAAACTGTCCCACAACAGCCAGATGTAGGCCTCGTTAAAGCTCTAGGAAGATGCTCACGTCCTATAATTGTGAACTATAATGGCAAGGGTTAAAACACAGAACAAATATGTTTCATTGTAAAGATGCTTCTAAATGAGACAAAATTAAGAGAACCCTTTGAATTTGTCTTAAAATGAATTTTCTTTTGGTATGTATCCTAAGAAGAGATGAAGGAAACTTCCTAGAATGTGTGGTCCATGTTAGGAGCCTTTATGGTGAAGTGTGTATGGAATCGTTGGAGTCTCTATCCTTTAGAAGGTTCTTGTTACCCTCCATTTTCCACTATTAGCATATTCAAACATTTCCTAGCAGCATCTTGAGTGTGGTTTTCCATGGTATATACTATTAGAGGAGTGCATGGATTTGGGGTGATAAGTTCTAAATGGCACACGGAATGATTTGTGTTGCAGTACTTGACTCAAAACTCGGGGACAAAGCCGTCCATTTTTTTGTATCATATGATTGGTGATTGCTTTGGCCTACACGGCAATAGGAGAATAAAACTAATATATCCTGTCATCAAGAGTTATGACATAAATATTGAGTATTAAAACATCACCTGTAGTACTAATAAATCACACAAATTCAACTCATATTCCGACAAGGCCTCATCCAATCTAGTATGACAAAAGCAGAAAACATTACACGAAATGATGCCAAGTGATGAGAGGCTCCAAGACCAGTTATCTAGGTGCCATTTGCTATCTAATGTGGATAAATCAAATTTCAAGAAAAACCATACTAGAAAGTACTACATAACTTTATTGTTGTCAGGAACTTACAAATAGAAGGCACGATAACATGCACAACAGTCAATGTTATATCAGATCTTTGCAAAACAAAGTTTTGCTAAATGATGTTCTTTCCCTGAATTTGCGATCCCTCAACTTCACTGCCAAACCCATGAAACATGTTTTGTTTAATAGAAAGCACTATTGATAAAAGGATTGGGAAATTAACCATGTGGATCTAATGAATGCACGTGGATCAAAGACGAGTGAGGTTATGGGTCCGAAGAAATGAGGCTACCAATGGTAGTCACAAAGGGTATAACAGAGAGAGAGTGCCTGGTATACATGGAGGTTGCACTGGGGTGTCACACAATGCCATCTGGACAATGGCAATGTTGTAATTATTGGTGATAATACCTCTATTGCATGACAATTACCCCTCTGATCTTTGAATTCGTAGGATGATATTTTCCAGATTATGTGTTCCATGATTGAGCATACATTTTCCGGGTTTGAATTATTCATGTGTTCCTAATTTGTTGAACTCGAGGAAACTGAACCCTTGAATTCGACGAACGGCTCGGTTCGATTTCGAGTTGCTCCAAAAGTTTGGCGACGTGCATATAAGGGTGACTGGTCGTCTCGCACACGCATTCGCTAACAATGCTGACTTGGACATTTGAACAGTCAAATCATAGAAGTTTTACTGACCTCAACAGTGCACACTGTCGAGCGGACCTGAATGCAAACAGTTTTAATTGTGGCCACTCCATTTTTGTATGGAAACATATGAGAACCCTAGAATTTGACCATTTCTGGAAGTATTTTTCTTTGGTGTTCCAATAAATCCGTTGAATGAAACAACGTATCCAATGCAACCATGTAAAAAAATATTGATATCCAATTTAAAGATCAGGGGGGTATGTTTCAGAATTCATTGGCAGGATAAAGTATTGAGGCGCCCTCCTCCGGAATTCATGAATAGCCTTTGTCCAAGGCAAAATTAGATAAGGTAGTTCTGCTTATTTTGTCTACTTTTTCCTTTTATTTTGATGAGAATTCCAGCTCAACATCCAGTGAGCGCACATTTAGAGAGATGCGAGTCCCCAAAATTGTAAATGAACCCATGATAGTGATCAACAGGCACACGTTGACCGTTGTACCCTTGGATTTCTTTGCAACCATCCCGCATAGCTTAGGACGCGGCTGTAATTGTTCCATTGTAAAATTGAATAACCAACCAGCTTGTAGGGATGTCACATACACCATGGCTTACTAACAGTGACAAATCAAACCGTACCGAACCCCATAGTTTATCTTGCCATAGGAGCACCAAGAGCACATTGCATGTGCACAGGCTGCACCTAAGCCGTCAGTCCTCCATAGCACACGACATGAACGTGGATGGCTAATAGAGCACACCCTTGCACTTCCCTAATACGTTGTGCCTTCCTAATAGATTGTGCCCACAAGCGCAAATGACGGCCACAGACCGCAAGGGAGCATCCACGAGCATCCCCCTCATCCTAAGGGAAGACATGTCATATTTTCCGATGACGAGTCCGATGACATTGCCGACAATAGTGATGCTGACGTAGCACCCACCACCATCATTGCCACCCCCTGGACTACTTGTAGCAATACTAGAAGTAGCATTTCCAAAAATAATCATATCCTCAAACACATCGTATTTTAGGCTCTACTAGACGGACTCCAGGTTGACAAAGTTGCCAACATAGTTGTATTCACTGCCGGCTCCATCGCTGACAATCTATAGCTACTACAAAATCTCCATCATCGGCATCTTCATCACAACTAAATCAGCAGCCATGCCAAGAAATTACATAGACTGGTATGGATTGGGCCACGTGCCCATCATCCATGCGGCTATTGTCTCAACCGGCAACGTGGCAAAGGCAACCCAACACCTCTGCAGCACCTACCACCTCCCATACCAACTTCCTATCTACAAAATGCTATATGTGGTTGTTACAAGCCCAAGACCAACTGTCTACATTCCATCTATGTTCTTGCGCTCGCATAGTTACCGAAAACGGCCATCAAAGTAGTGTCAGAACCTAGCTTGCATCTGCACGTCACTCACGGCCACAATCCCTACTTTGCGGATCATCGAGAGCTAAAAATTTGTGGCTGTGTGTTCCCTCATGAGTTCACTCATGCACATGCACAATGCAAGAACCCCCCTCTCTAGTATCACCACGGGTGAAAAAGTCCAAGCCATCCTCTAGGACTGTGGAGTCCATGCAGTTTGCGTTCTTGATGTATCCTGCCTCTTAACTCGTACCAAGTGTCACAAGTTTGTGGATGACAAGCTTGCATGGACATGGATATGCGGCTCAACTGCACCATAGAAGGTAACCGATGATGGGAAAGCTCATGCAGATTACATGTTTGAGCATGTCGCATTCCTCATTTGTGTCAACCGCTTCCACGAATTCACGGTCATGAATATGGACCACACTAGAGTGCAACTTGACCTTGCTCTTTTCTATACGTATGCCTCTAAGGGCCTTTTAGATGTATGTGCCTGCGATAAGGAATGCAAATGCTAGACACTATGTCATCACAAATTCCCTTCATTTGGTTTACAAGGATTTAATTGGTCGTCTTTGACAATGGTGAGTCCATTTACGAGGTCATTGAAAAGCAGTTGTTGAAGCTCTTGGTAATTAATGTGTCCAAGTCGAAGATGCCAGTATTCTGGCATTGATAACTTTTGAGGAGACGGGCTGACGACTGCTGGGACTGGCTGATACACACCATGAGGGTAAAGCTGAAGTTTGATCATGCTGTTGTTTTGTAGTTCTCCTTTTGTGATTAATTCCCCTTTGGTTGTGCTGAAGTCTAGCTGCATGTCTTTTGTGGTGAAGTGCAGTCCTTTCATCATTCGCTTTCCCATGAAAATGAGGTTGGCTGAGATGCCAAGGATGTAAAGGAAATCGCTGATGGTGACGTTGAGTTGTTGTGAGCACGAGCCTTGAGGTCACTGATGTCATGTTTCCCACCGCCAATGTAGATTTTTGTGTAGGATCGGAAGTTATACAGAGTGCTAGGATCGTCAGTGATATGTTCTTTACTAATGCTGTCCAGGTAGAAGATGTTTGAATTCCATAATAACTACCTCTTCTCTGAGGCACAGAGGTTGGTGTAACAGAAGAAGCCGTACTTGTGTCCCACATCATTTAATGTTTCCTTTGCACGGTTGGGGTGGTCTTCCTCCCTATCCTTCTCATCTTGCTCTACTTCTTTGCTTGAGACGTGAAGAGCATTTTGCTGCTTAGTAGGGCCTCCTCGTTGTCATTGTGCTGGACTTGAAATTTTTACACCATCTCTTTCCTCTTTAATTGATTTCTGAAGGTTCACAACTTCTCAACATGCCCCTTTTTGCTGCAATATCTGCATATGATTGCCGAATGCTGCCTAGAGTTTTGGGGAGCCGAGCTAAGGGCGGCGGTATTTGGCGATACGTGCTAGAATGTTGACGAGGAAATCCTGGCTTGGCTTGATGCTCTAGGAGATGAGTTGGAGGCTGATTATGAGTTGTCATTCACTATAGAGGACATCTTGGAGCCGCGGTGAGCAAGATTGAAAAGTGCTTGCTTGTGGCCCGTTCAAGTTGTTTTTCATATTGTTCTTCAAGTAGCCTTGTGTAGACAAACTTTTCACTATGGAGGTGAGCCCGAGTGTGGCAAATAATGCGCTTCATATCTCTCTATTTGTCGCCAAGACCATTTATGGTAAAGCTAACGAAGAGAGCTTCTAGAAGAGGTGAGTCTTTGAAGGCGATCTGGTCACGAATATCCTTTGCTCTGTTAATGTAGGGTTCAAATGTGTCGTTGAACTGGCTGGTGTGAACGTGGAAGATTTCTGTGAGGAGATAAGATTTCCAGGTGGAGTCGTTGGCCTGAGACTGCTACTAGATTGATTCCCATGCAGAGTATGTAAGATCAATCGTGTCTTTGTACATGCGGAGAACTTGCTGGATGCGTGATACCACGCTCTTGAGGAGAGCCGAGTATGCCATGAAGCTGTAGTAGTTGAAGTGTTCCGAGAAATCCGGTGTGCTCCCTGGAGTAGGAGGTCTGCACTGGCCGTTACAGATTTGCCACGGATTTTATGGACGGGTTGCTGTTTCAAACTCAAGAGCCCAGTGGGAGAAGTCGCAAAAATTGAGTTTCTCTGTGCTGATCTTGTCTGCTTGTAGGGGATTGGAGATGGCTAGCATGCTGGCCAGGTTTGGAGAGTAGGGAGTCGGAGACAAGGGATGTTATCCTCTGGCAAGTGCAAATGGGTTGCTTGTTGTAGGATGAACTGCTGTAGGATGGGCTGCTACGGAATGAGCTGCTGCAAAATGAGCCACTGGAGTCGGATTGGGGTTTGGTGGAGCTACTGGTTGTGCATACCCTACTGAATTTTGGTACTTGTTGTAATAGCCGTGGGCTGTTTTGCGACTAACTTCTGAACCCAAAACGTAGGCCCTCAGAAAGTGTAGACCAATGAGGAGGGGCGAATAATCGCCTCAGCCATTTTGGCTGAGATGAACCACGCAACAACGGACATAGTCGTCATAGGGCATGGACACAAAACAATAATCCTACCCTAATCGTCCCACGTGGAATTACCACGTTGGAACATGACCCTAGCGCCAAGCTAAGAGTGGAGCAGGAGTGACGCGATGGACTTTCCATCGCGGCACTCCTTTCACTTACAATCCGGCCACGTATATTTTCCAGGCTAGAGTTGAGCTAGAATCTATCCTATTAAATCTTTCTGGGCTTTGGCTCCTTGAATTTTGAGCCTCCGGTACCCAAAGCACCCGATAAGTATGTAACGACCATTTTTAACCCTAAAAATGGTCCTTACCCTACATTCCTCCCTCTTTGCTTCGAACCGTCCCGGTACGTCTTTGCTCACGGAGGTTTCATCATCGCGTACTTCATGATGCAAACCATGCAACAATAAGTGCAAACAAAATCACACGTGTGAACTCTTATCATCCGCAACACGGTTGCCTCACATTCACGTACAATCAACAATAAACTTGTGGTTTTAATGGTTATGGTCATTAGCGTACAACGTCTTGTGTTGATCTTGTGATCCTTGGCTCTTACCAAGATGAAACACGTACAATCCTTGTACGTTCTTCACAAGTGTTGGTGAGTCTTCACGGAAGGCTCATCACACGTGTGTATCAATGGCATAGTCGATGCCTCTTGGGACATACATTGTCACAACATCTTGTCAGTTTGGAAGAGGGTACATAGGATGAATTTTCCCACATTTCGTGTGGTATGTGTTCAGCAAGCAGTTGTGGTGACTACTCCTCCCCCTTTGCAAGGAGCATCCCTGTGACCAATCAACTGGGCGTCTCCGCAAAATCTGTCCAGGTCCACACAACACTTCCCATGTCATTCAGACATATTCTATTCCAAGGGGTTGTTGCCAAGGTGGTACCTCCCTGCAACATTGTCAATAAGTGCAATCTAAAATCTGGACATCAGTCCTCTCGGTTTGCAACCACACGTTCGTGACCACGCGTAGGTCTACTAGACATCTTTCAGCACCCATGGATTGGTTGGCTGAACTCAACCAAGCTCCATTCATCCCGTACAACTTGCATGCTAGCTTTATCTTAGGGTTGGGAGGCACCAAGGTCCTAAGACATGGTTGCTGAGCACACTGGTTTTTCCTTTCCAAGATTACACCCATGTTTGAAGGAGGTGTCATTGGTTGTCTGGCATGCGCAATTGTCGTCAATGTCCATCATGAGACATGAAAATGCTCCGACCTAGATGATCTTGGTTTCAACCATCATCTCCTCATTTCTGTCTGAGATGGGTACGGTAGGCTGCCGCTCACGTCCCTTTCAAAAGCACACTCTTTTTGAACTAGGTTAGCTGAGATAACCGATCTCAACGACCATGGATTCAATCCACGAACAAAGTTTTCATCGTATAGTATTCACCCAACGAGCGTACCATGATCACACTCATTGTGGTACAAGTTGGAAGAACACCTTTCGGGTATCAATTCCATTGGTTGTGATCGAACACTTCCGAATCACATCCGGTGATCCTGTAACAACTAGTTCCTAAATCGCTTACGATTATGTAATCGCGTCCAAGGGTTCCATTCAAGAACCCATCAATGGGGTGTGTTTGTCAAGTTGCAACAATCCGTGTTGCTTCAATGTCTTCTATTGTGTACATCCAGTACTTCCACTCAATAGAGTTTTTTTATATGTCGTATCCGAGGCGCTTGTAGAGGGTATCGCCCTCATCGAAGACATCTGAAAAACCACCACAATCCTAGATATTGCCGCAACGACATCTAAAATTATATTGTACTTGCATTCGGCAATGTACATCAACTAAACCATCCCCAAAACCAAGGGACTTGAGTCAGTTTACCATGACCTTTCGGGTCAGTGAAGCATGGTTCGACTACACCGTAGTCGTTATGATCTCTATCGGAGATGGGTTGGGTTCCAACAAATCGGATGTTGGATTTATTTTGTACATTGATATTGTATAGGCAGTGCTATACCATATGTTTGGCACGATCGGAATCCATCCACATTATATTTGAAGAGCGTGATGTACACGACTAGTGTACCGTGTCACGATGCCATCAATGTTGAGGCCTTTCTCAAAACATCAAAATAATCTGATGAGAAATATCGTCTCTCAACGCCCATCTTGAAGAGTCCCTTCACATCAACATTTGGTTATGACACATTAGTCGTTATTTTGTTTCAATGTTGATCATGACTTGTTATGTGGTCGGTCGGACCACCAAGATGTTGATGCTAACACTCTGTTAGCATAAAGCTATCTGCTTAGAGGTCATTTCCATGGTCATAAGCTTTAGACAAAAAATCCAAACCTTTTTGTGATCCTAACTCTGTCATAGTTGGTTTGTAGAAAACTACAAGATCGTCATAGTACTCTGGAACTCCATTAGTAGAAGAAGAGTGTCGCTTGTTTTCCTTTGAAATGGAGTTTTCACATAACTGTGGGTGAACTCATATCACCGACATTGGTTCACGCACTTTTGCCTATCAATGTCCAAGATATGTTCACTCATCTAATGATGATGGACTGAGGGTGTCGCCTTCAAATTTGTTCACATTTGACATTCAGTCGATCTCGTCATACGCCTGAGAGTGACTCTTGGAGTCTTCAACCAAAGCATTGTGGCGTCTTCAACCGTTGAGGACCCATAGAAGAGTATTTGCCCCTCTTTGACGCAGTTACAACCTCCACTGAAAATTATCCTTTTTTTCTTTTGAACAGGTTTTCGATGCACTCATGTACCTTTTTATTGTCGGTGCCAGTCGGGTACCACGATTTGTATCTATCACTCACCAAGTGATAGGATGTCGAAGGTTTTGCCATTGAGTATTTATTCAAAGGTATCATCCTTGACACGTTCAATCACGGACCAATGTTTGTATCAGCCATGACCAATGATGCACAGAACCTCTGAAACGTACCGATGCATCCAGTACACACTGTGTACCGACCACCTGATGCCAATCCTATGGGATTAAGATTCGGCATACTAACACATCTTTTTTTAACATCTCATGAAATAGTCATGACACTGGCGTAGTCATCAAATGATCACATTGGCCTTTGAACATTGTAGCGCAATGTGATGTGTGACTGTTGTAGAACACTGTCTGCGCCCTCCAAACCACTTGTCTGGTGAAATGGTGTCGCCATTTTCTATCCCAAACATCAGTTGATATCGTCAGCTTGATAAAATATCACAAAACCATTGTGATCATTCGTCTGTCTAACTTATCCATAACTTGATGTCATGATCGATGCACCAACAGTTAGTGGATAAGGGTTTTTGTGCATGTCGTGCACGTTTTCCACGCATGCATTGTATCCAACTTCACAAGACTGAAGTACCATGGTATGAATTGCATACCTTGACCTATTTGAAAAGCGGTTGGTCTCCAGTACTTGGTCATGCGCTCTGACCTCCTGCGGTCATGAAAGCCGTGTATTTTTTTGGAACTGGTGCTCAACCGATGAGGCCTTTGTAGCACGTTCCATCTACGGATACGTAGGAGTTCGTCCACCCATAGCATGGTCCAAATCTGAGGAAATCGTCCTCGTCACACATGTGATTTTTCCGTTTGAATTTTGGTTTGTACTTCTTTCAAAAGTATCTTTTCATACTGCTATCGGTAGGGAAAAGTTTTCAACTTTCAACGATCGTCACAGTCGGTGACAACCGAGACCACTGTGTTTTTGATATGCCGTTCGGGTATACATCTGATCACCACAGCCGTCTGTGATTGTTTCTAGCCATGCCTGTCCATTCTCTATTCAAGGAATCCGACAGTACGACCATCCTCGACGTCGTCGATATGCCTTGCAAACGTCACCCAACGTATTCTGGCGCTTCAAACAACGTGCTCGACCCTCTTGTCCATAGAACCATTTCTGCACATAGGTTGTATGCTTTCATTAGGTGGTCTATCACAAGCTAGTCTGTCGAGGCAATGTGTGGGCTAGTTCTTAATAGTTGATACAACGAGGTGCAATTGGCACCCATGTTATTGGTACAATCGGCATCCTATAACATGTTTTGTACCATCAACACTAGCATAGCTAGTCCAATCGGAACTCATGTCTATAGTGCGTTTTGCACTCGCATCACTGATGCATTCGACACCCATGACAAAAGTGCAACCCGCAGCTTTTTTCAATCGTGCAATTATCGTCTATGAAAACGGTGCATCCAACATTCGTGTCAACGACTTGACCGACGCACTCGTAGGTCATACATTCAACGCTCGTGGTAATGGTGCGTTCGGCACTCGCGTGAATGCTACAATTGCATCTCCCATATTGGTCATGTTCCAAGAGCAATCAACACCAATTAGTTTTGTGGGATTGACCCTCGATTGGGGATTCTCACCATCACGTGTGTGTTGAGTACGGTCGGCACTCACACCTTCCTTATAGCAAAAATCGATGCACAAATGACCTATCCAGTATCCTTGGTGCAATTGGCACCGACGTGGATACGCAATTGGCATTTGTTTTGGTCACATCTTCGTCAACCATGAGCAGTGCGTTCGGCACTAGCATCAAGAATGCTTTCGGCATCCAGAATTGAAGTGCAGCTGGTACTTTTTTGGTGGTGTGTTTGACACCAACAAAAATTCTGCAACCAGCACTTGTGCTGTTGCCCGTAGTGCAATCGGCACTTACGTCGATGTTGTGGTTAACACCCCTGTAACCGTGCAATGACACTTGTTTTTGCTGTCGGCACATTTCACATTGTTGTAAGGAGTAGGAGAGTCATTGAGTAGTTGCAACACGGCCATTGTTTCTTTTAATTTTCATTGAGAATTCAGCTCAATAGACGTCACCATTATGGTTTTGCAACCTGGTGCACGCTATAGTTATCATTTTGAATAAACAAAGCTGTTTCGCGCATGTACACTTCACCTTGAGCCATGTCGTGGATTTTAACGATCAACCTTCCATGTTTTCTCACAAATGATCCCAAACTTTGAGGTTAATCCAGAACGACTTAGGCACAATCGGTGCTCGATTTCTTGCATTGAGAATTTTCCAAGTGAGTTCCATCCATAACATGGAAAAACATCGGTTTTCCTCCTTTTTGTGCTTTAGAACGCAAAAGAAAAAGAAAATCAGAACTGCTAATTTTCAGAAGAGCTCAACCAGAGCTTTTTTAAATTTGTGTCAAAACCCATAGTCAACTTGACCACACACCGGGTTCGACCACAAAAATTTCACCGTTTCAAAAGTTTTTGAAAACGGTTAGCATAGAACTCCCCAACTTGATGATTCATAGGAATGAACCGAATTGTGGCACGTCAAGTGCCTTTTCTTGTTTGATGCTTGGAATCTTCCGAGCGTCACCCGGTTATGTGTTATGAAAACTGTCGGACTTCCCCTTTTCCATTAACAGAAAAACATTGAAGAAAATGATCGAGAACTTCTCAATACATTTAAGAGTTAATAATAATCTCCATGCCATTTTTCACAGCGATGAACCCGCGGCCAACAAGGCCAAACCTCGGGTCCAACTGAGGAAGTCGTCATCGCCTCTAGTGCTTGTGGCACTTAGAGATTTGAATTTTTTAGAGCTCATTCTGAGCTTCAAACTGGTTTTTACGGCGTTCGAATGGATACGAAACCAAGGACTTGTCCTCCTGTTTGTATCGAATCAGCCGGGTTAAAAAACAGAGAGTATTGTATAGGAAGGGGAAAGTGGTCGCCATGAAGTTTGAACCAATGTTCCTCCACCTCGCGGGCAATCGTCTACCCTCTGCACACTTGCGCACGTTTGGAATATTTTTAGTCATTTACATATCGCTGTAAACGTTTTCTGCCGGGCCATGCCGCCACCGTAGAGGGGAGGAGGGGGGAAACTTCCTTCCCTCCTTCCTTCTTGGGTCGTTAGCCCAGGTGAAGGGGGGGACGTTCAAGTCCACCTCCTCGCCTCCCCCTTGGACTGCCAGCCCTCATGAGGAGGACGGGGGAGGGGAGGAGATCGTCTCCTCTCCTCCCCCTTGGACAGTTGACCCGAGAAGAGGGGGGAGGCAAGGGAGGGACTCCTCCTCGCCTTCCCCATAGACGAAGGGAGGGGGAGGAGGGGAGGGCACGCTCCCCTCAATGCCCCCCTGGCGCAGCCGGCGCCATGGATGAGCGGGGAGGACACTCTCCCCTTATCTGCCCCCCTTGGCACAGCTGGCGCCATGGTTGAGGGGGGAGGGGAGAGCCTCTCCTCTCACCCACCTCCCCTTGGCACAGCCGGCACCATGGACGGGAGGGGGGGGGGTGAGGGACTCTCCCCTCACCCTTCCCCTAGCGCCATCGTTGCCATGGACGAGGGGGGGCAGAGGGGAGCGAGCGACTCGCCCTCTCCTCTCCCCCTAAGGCACCGTCGGCACCATGGGCGAGGGGGAGGGGGAGGAACAGGCCTCTCCTCCCCCGTGGTACCGTCGGCGCCATGAGCAAGGGGAGGGAGGAGGAGAGAATCGTCATCTCCTCCCCCCTAATGCGCTGTCGGTGCCATGGTCAAGGGGGGGGAGATAGAGACACGTCCTTTTCCTCTCCCTTGGTGCTTTTGGTGCCACAAACAAGGGAGAGGGAGGGGGGCTCGCCCCTTTCTGCTCGGTGCCATCGGCACCAAGGACGGGGGGAGTAGAGGGGGATCGCCCCTCATGCCCCTTGGCACTGTCGGTTCCATGATGGGGACTTGGTCGAGTCGACCTGTCGTAGCTCGTTGAGCTACGAAACTTGCTCCCCGGTCGGGCGGAGTTTCCTCTCGGGAAACCCTTTTTCTTCTTTTTAAACATTGAGCTTTCGGCTTGTTGACGCGAGCCTTCCGCTTGTTCCCCGGGGGTTGCTCAGTCACTCCACCGATCGGGCGGCCTTTGGTCGGATGGGACCAAACATTTTTCTTTCCCTCAATTTAATTGCCGGATCGACGGGTAGCTATCATTTTGACGAGAATCGAACGGCCAGGTGGACCTTCATGAATTTTTTTTTCGTGGAAGCTTTGGCTCTGACACCAATGTAACAGCAGTGGGCTGTTTTGCGACTAACTTCTGAACCCAAAACATAGGCCCTCAGAATGTGTAGTCCAAGGAGGAGGGGCGAATGGTCGCCTCAGCCATTTTGGCTGAGATGAACCGCGCCACAACGGACATTGTCGTCATAGGGCATGGACACAAAACAATAATCATACCCACATAATCGTCCCACGTGGCATTGCCACGCTTGAACAGGTCCCCAGCGCCAAGCTAAGAGTATAGGAGGAGGGACGCGATGGATGGACGCGGCACTCCTTTCACTGAGAATCCGGCCACGAATATTTTCCAGGCTAGAGTTGAACCAGACTCTGGCCTATTATATGTTTTCTGGGCTTTGGCTCCTCGTAACTTGAGCCTCGAGTACCCGAAGCACCCGATAATTAATTAACGACCATTTTTAACCTAAAAAATGATCCGTACACCACACTCGTTCACGGATTTTTCCATATGAGTTATGTGGATAACACCTTGAAATTCGATGAATGAAAAAGCCAAATCGTCAAATTCAATGAAGTCACGGTTCGTCTCCGCTCACCATTTGCAGTGACCGTTGGACTCAATTCCGAAGGGAAGCGTCATGCGGCGTCCCCAGAACCGCAATGTGTTGTGTGCCATCGGTGAAATACGGGATGCTTTGTGGTGGTATGGCCGTGGCTCCAAACACATGGACCATGTCCCAGCCAAGAGCAGCAATGCGGTTCTACTTCTTTATTTCAGCATGAAAGGGGTGCAGCCCAAAGCGCGCATAAGCATTTGGGCTGATGAAAAATGCAGCCGGCATAGCTTGTTGTACATCAATTCACTGCCACCTGTCACTTTTGCTGCCAACATATTTACAACCATGGATTGCTATCTTCAGAAGGTCAGCCAGGAGGAGCACGCACGCAGCATCACGCAGGTTGTCCGCCATGGCCCGCCTGCACGCCCGCCTCCGTTGAGGAGGCCCGTTGGTCATCCATGCAAGCTTCGTGTCCTCAGCCTCAATGACACCAAAAAGCTGCACGTTGCATGCAACTACACATCCACGTATGAAAGAACAAGCAGGTCCGTCGCGTCGCCGCTCACACTACCGAGCAATGTCTCTTTTGTTCTCTATACACCAGCTGCAATGATGACTCAGCAGCGCGTCAATGCTGTCATTGGCTGCTCACGTGACCACAAACTGTCAGGATTCGCATGCGCATGCAGCAGGAAGTCATGCACAAGTCCGCGGACAATGGGAAGGCCAAAGCTGATGAGGCACCAGAGCGTCCTCCCACGTATGATGAAAAGGAAAGGCAAAGATGGTGAACGAGGCATCAAAGCGCTCTCCTCTAGTCACGTGCATGCCGGGTGGGATGTTACGTATTAAGGAATGCTTGGCAGCAATGGCATCCTCTGATAGTGACAAGTCAACAGTGCAAGTCTTTAGTGATGATGGCAGCATCATCAGCCGCGCATGCAGCTCCAATGACTAAAGCAACAGTGACAGTGATACCTCCATACCCTCGAGCAAGGGAATAATGACTGCACTGACACATGAGTCATGACACCGCAGGTCTCTAACGTAACAACCTCTACCGAGTCTGGCAGTGGTGCATGAACAGGCGAGAAGAAACGGGCTCTGTATTGTGATTGGTTTGGTTCTGGGTATTTTACAACAATCTCCAAAGCAATGAAGCTGCACAACACGGCGTACACTGCCTTCAAGCACCTCCACAAAAGTTTCCATACCCTTGACAGCTTTTCTTGTTATGACCGCCTCTCTGCATTGACTGTTTGCAAATGGTTTGAGCCGGGCACGCCTATTCTAAAGCCCCAGTACAAGGCGGTAAATCTTGCATCCCTAAAAGTGACGGTTGCAACACCCATCTGCACCAACCGCAAGAGGAAGCAGGGCTACCAGGGAAAACGGACGTGGCTTGCATTTGGGCCTGAGATTGTGGCAGAAATCAAAAACATTCTTACCAACGCTCACGATGCAGGAGTCGGTCTCAACAACAAGGTGATTCAAAAGGAGACAAGGGGGTTCATTGCCATCCATGCTCCTGATGAGCTAAAGGAACTTGGAGCAGGGGATTTCCTCAGGCCATGGATACGGAAATTTCTATAATAGGAGTTGGGGTTGTCATGGCGCTTTGCCACGACATCAGTGTAGAATCTGCCAGCAGATTGGGAAGCTAGGGTGCTAAAATTCCATCAGTGTGCGAGCATCATGTGCACTCTCTACAAGATCAAGCCCTTTTTTGTCATCAGCGGAGACCACACTAGCGTATAGCTCGTGCCTAGCGCCGACCACACTTTCACACCAATGGGATCCAAGGACGTTGGCATCCTTGGACATGATGATAAGCAGCATATAACAACACTCATCACCTGCAGCATGACGGGAGAGGTGCTGCCTCTACAACTGATATTCAGAGGCAAGAGCAAGTGCTGCCTGCCACACGGCCCAAACAAACACAAGCTGACCGACGACGGGACGTTGCTGATGTCCACGCCGAATGAGTGGGCGAATGGCAAGACGACGTGCGAATGGGTTCGTGGCATTGTCCAACCGTACTACAAGTGGATGTGTGCTGAGCTCCGCATCGCTGAGGGTGATGCGGACATGCTACTCATTGTAGATGCATGGCGCCCGCATGCATGCGCATCGTTCCAACAGTGGCTCATGCACAATTTCCCCCAGATGCAGACCTGCTATGTCTCACCAGTGTGCACGTCAAAGGCGTAACCATGCGACGTGGGCATTGTGCGCCCCTTGAACAAAAAACTGGAGGAATTGTACACAGAGTGGGATACACTTTGCACAAGCAAGGGACTCCCCACATCGGCTGGGATGACTATCCCTAAGGAACAGGCTTGTGCTTGGTTCCATGAGGCGTGGTCGTACATCAAGAGGGAGGACTTGGTGAAGGTAGCATGGGCCAAGATGAACTTCCCTCGTGTGTTCACTGCCCCTTTCCAATGTGAGGCAGCACCACGCATTGGCAAACTGCTCTTTGTGGAGGAGGCAGTGGAAGAGGAGGACGAGGTTGTGTGAGGGGATGTTAGAAGTTTTATTTCTTGCTCCTTTTTGTAATCATGTCTACCTAACAGTATGCCTTGGTCAAAACTTTGTGTCACAACTGACGTACACATGAGCTCATTGCATAAACAATAATGCTGTAACCTTTTGTCACTCATTGAAATATGTCAAAATCATCTCTTGGTTTTCTCTGGTCCTGATCCCATTCTCGCATCGCACAAAAATAACCAGGAAACGTTTTATGCAAACCCGGTTCCTCAAGCTTTCTTTTGAAAACAACATGTCAAAGAAATGATTTCAGATGTACCTAATAAATTCGACCACAAAAAGCTCATTCAACAAATATCCCAACATATTTCGTTATAATAAAAAATCAAGATCAGTAGGGTATTCTTGCATCAGGTTATTGATGCGAGTCTGAGCTTCTCGCTATGGTTGAGAGGCCATCTACTGCGCCTGTTGTCTGGTTGCAGTCAGATTCTCTTCAGCTTGTTGACGTCGCAGATTGGCTTGCTCCATGCGCATGTCTGCTTCTTGCATCTAAAGGTTTTTTTTTTTTTTTTAAGTTGGGTAGTATGGGCCTCAAACTCCAAGCAGAGCAGTTCCATCTGCTTAGCATACTGAGTGGGGAGTAGACAGATTTCTGCCTACTGTAGCTCTTGACCATGTTGTATTCCTTGCATGAATGCCTGCTGCTGTGGACGTTGGAATTCTTCCACTTCATCCATGGTGCTTGCGTTTTGTGCGTTTGTTATTGTGGTTGGTCACTGGCCTTCACATAGCTCCGATACCATGTGAACAAAATAGGAACATTCTTGAGTGAAATCACACTTGGACACAAGATTTACCACACACCATAAGTTCATGTATATGTAAATACTCGAAGAATACACACATCACAAATGAATATGTGCACAAATCCCAATGCATACAACTGGCTCTCACTCTAAGGCTAGAGACCAGACACGTAGTGGTAGATGTTGTTATTGTACAAGTTAAGCAACACACTAAGAACAGGTGACAGGACTTGGATGTAGATGAACCACAGGATCACCACCCTGGATGCCTTCTTACTGAGGAACCTTAGTGATGACGTACTCTGTACACTGTACACGGTCAAAGTGCTAGAGGTAGCACTTGAAGAGCTGGACCAATGAGCTCTAAGTGAAGTCTAGGGTGCTTAAAGGTAGACTGTTTGTGTTGAGAAACTGAAGGCATAGTTGAATGAGTGAATTGGCCACCTTCGAGTAGGTATAGAAGACCTTCTCAGATGCTCCTTGTCTAGAGAGTGTCAAGAAATTACAAAACTACCTAGGTGGTTGCATAGCCACCCAGGCCAGCTGAAGGTTTACTTGGTAATTGGATGGTCACCTGGAAGCTGAAGGGTCACTAGCAGATGAAGGGTCACATGGAAGCTAAAGGGTCACTAGCAGTTAAAGGGTCACCTGGAAGTTGAAGGGTCACTAGCAGCTGAAGGGTCACTTGGAGGTTGAAGATGCACTGGCAGCTTAAGGGTCATTGGCCAATTGAGAGATGGCTAGTGATAAGATATGAACCGAGTGACTTTAAGGAAATTGATCAAGTATTTAAGGGAATCTAGAAGGAGATTTAAGTGGAACCTGGCCGCTGAAACTCGTATTTCTCCACACAAACCACTATCCCTTGACTTCAAACCACCAGGGATTGAGTCTATGGTAAAAGAAGCCCATCTGTTCATGATGAAAGACCTTGCCGATGGCTGCGTGGGAAGCTTCTTGGTGGAGCGGTTGCCACAGCATCCCATGTGGGAAAAAAGTACATACATCCAAGTTTTCACATTGAAATGGCCAAATAGTGTACAAATCTTATGAAGAAGAAAGCACGACATACGCATATAAACCAAACGGTCCCTGTATTTTGCCCTGAAAAAAACTACCTATATTCCCATATGACATTATAGCTGCAACCGAATCAACACGTACAAAATGTTATAGCGCAGCCAGTGCCATGTGGCTCGAGCGGGGGCTCCTGTCATGTGAGCATTAGGTGGGATTGCCTCAGGTTCAAAGATCCTCAAGCGTCATGGTTTTGGCCTAGTCGGCTAAAGATTTAATCCAATCCAGAGAATTGGTATCAACACATCGGGATTCAAGTCCAGCATACAGATGCGGGGGATGACTCACCCATACAATCTTTAGTGGATCCACAATTGTAATTGCTAAAGACCAAGAATACCTGGATGTCCCCAGCGTAAAAGGACGCTGGGTAATCAATGACAACCTTTTCTCTTTTTGTGTCCATCACAAGCCGAAAATGTCAAGTTATGTGGCCCAAAAAATTTATAAAAAGGTAACCGAATTCATAGTTTGAGAGTTTTTTTCATTCAATCCAGCCACGTAAAATTTCAAGATAATGTATTGGATTTCCATTGCACTCTTCTAGAAAGTGGCTTTATAATGTGATGTTTTTTAGATACACGAGGACAAATTCATCAAGGTAAAACTAATGAATGTTATTCATGCCCGCCAAAAATGTCACTAGGGCATATGTCAGCTAGTATGACATACTTGTGAACTCACACTGCCCATGGCGGATTCGTAATTCCATTTAATTTTTGTCTTATTGAATATGTAAAGCCAATGATAGCCACCATGTAGGTCTATCTTGGTGAAGATTCTCGCTTCAGGGGTTAGGGGTTTACCCCCCCCCCCCTCATTTCAGACCCAGAATGAGAGGAGGAGGTAAAAACAGAATGGACTCAAAATATTAATGTCAATCTACACGAGGTGTTGATGACGACTGCCCCCAAAAGTGACGCTCACGGAAAATCCCCTCTAGCCAGCTCTGGAGGCCATTTTGTGAACTCCGGCTACGACCTGTGTGTAAGAGCCGGAGACTAGACTCTTTATAAACATCGCTGAGTATAATTCTTGAATGTAAGAGTCTAACAGCTTGCAGCTCAAAAGGCACAATTCATACCATGGTGGGAAAATGTTAGAGTTAGTGGAGTCATCGTATCATATGGAAATTGACAACATTGATTAAGAAAACAATTGTTTGCGTTGGACTTGCGTGAAGTCGGGTTACTCTTACACGACTGTCCACAAAGGCGACAAGCCAAGAGAGAGGCATTCATCAAGGAAAACGAGGAGCAAAGCATAAATAACAAAGGGGAATGTTTTATACTAAATCTTCTATCCAAATGGGGAAATTTGTGTCAACAAATTACCCAAATGAACGGCTCTCAACACCCCAAAAGAGGATTTCTAATATCACCAATTTTGACGAAGAGTACAAGGACGACATGGTAGTGATGCTTATGTGAGTGCAACAGAGAGTTTGGAAAACTTGGGATAAGACGGTACAAAATAATGAGAAGCTCCTCCATCACACTACTATTGGATAGAGGAGCGTCTCATAGTTTTGTAAGAAACGAGATGGTTTACTAGTCAGGTGAACAGATCAAACCTAGCATGATTGTAGAAAATTCTCTCAATAGACGACTAGAGACTCATTGATTTTGCAAACTACTGTGAACGTAATCAAGATTGTTGTACAATGTAATGCTCTAGAGGGATTTTCCAATAAGTGGCCGAAACACCCTCTTCAAATGACGTTTATTGTTCAAGCACGTTCTACACGTGGACTAGAGGAGTGCCAAAGTCAAGAGAATATGAATGATCGTGAGCAAGACATGTTTATGATCAAACAAAACACAATGATTGATGATTACATGAAGCATGAAATTTGCACGACATTTACAAAAACCATACCATACGCACGATTCCAGTCTGTCTTGACGTGGCAAGATGATGTTTTGAGCACAAAGCTTAAGCGTAGCTAGTCCATGCAAATGCAAGGGATGTTGAGGAGGTCTTGGCAGCGGAAGGGAAAACAATAGCCTCATCGGCCTCAACACTTAGGGGATTTGCGTTTATACCAAATGAGTTTACAGAAATAATCCAGAAGTTTTATGGGATTTACCACCACAAATAGTCCTAACAATTACCTTTGTAATCCAGCATCGTTCGCCCAATCAACTTGATCCATATGACCTATTGAATGAGCGACCACGAACTGACTGAGTTGAAGAAATTTCCGGATGAGATGCACAGCTAGGAGTTCATAGGCCATCCGCGTCACCATGCACCACACCTGTACACTTTATAAGTAAAGAAATGGAAGAGATGCAAATGTGCATGTACTACAGGGTGATGCAAGAAATCATCACCAACTACAACAAAGTTTTGTTCGTTGGAAGTTTTTCAACAAAAAAAACCTTGTTGCAGGTTAATACCTGCAACAAGGTATTTATGCACTCGGTGAAGGCTCAAGTACAAGGAACATATCGTTTCCTATGGCCACTCTTCACCAAAAAAGAGGGAAACACCGGATGTTGACCACAATCCAATATGAATAGTGTGAACTTGGTGGAACTCTCTAAAGATTTGTTCACCGTAAACTCTGCTAGCGCTATAAATTTATTGTTGTCATTCATACCCTGGTCTACGTACATGTTGAGTGTCTATTCAAAAGAATGGTTCATGCACTCTGTTTGCCTCTCAGTTTGAGGATACCGTACTGTCCCCTGATTTTGTTCAATATTTTTCAACGAAGTATGTGATATCTTATGTCACCCAAAATGAGGTCCTTCGTAATTATTGGGTGATTCTCCCAAACCCCCACTCTCTCCACCCTGGCTCCTTAAATTCACCCATACCTCGTTCAAGTCCTTAGACCGTGGACTCAGAGCGATAAATCACTGCTCGAGAAATCCAAGCTTATAGTTCTTAAAGCTTTGAGAAATCGCATGGAACGTCATTGAGTTTGCACTTAAAGCACACTGGCGTGTCAGGAAAGAGTGACAACGAAGGCGATCGATGCATTGGAGTGCGCTCGTCATCGCGGGTGCACTCTGACTACTAAGCTACATACAAAATATTCGATACCGACTCCCGTTCCTATTTTTCACTTATCTTATGTATAGCAAATATCTAGTTTCCAAATTATAGAAGTGATTCCCCCAAACCACCGACAATCATGCTTGTGCTCATAGGCGAATACAAGATAGTTACTTTGAACGAGATCACTGGACAGTACGGGTATTCAAGCTCGTCTTGTGCAAACGTTCACTTGCTCACTTTCGCATATATCTTCTTTTTCTGAATGATCCCGAGGACTCCATGCAAATTTTGTATGAGGTCTTCCATCAATCTTGATAAAACCAGGATATTATTCAGGTAAACCAAAACAGATTGACCGAGTTGCTTAGTGAATGTTTGGTTTATTTCTCCTTGGAAGGTTGCATAGGCGTTCATTGCTCCAAGCATAAAACCCTAATCCAATAATGTCCGACGTGTGTCCAGAACGTGATTTTGGGCACATCACCTTCCAAGATACGGATTTGATGGTGCCCTTGAGAAACATCCAAGGACGAAAAGGACTTTTTCCCTTGGAATTGGTCAAATAGGTCCTCAATCCATAGTGAGAGAAATCATCACCATCACCTTGTTTAGTGCCCGGTAGTCCATGTACATACACAAAGAAACATCCCTTTTATTCACAATAATGATAATTGCACCATACGGTGCGCTACTCAGCCTGATCCAACCTTTCACAAGGTACTCTTATGTCTGACGTCCGGCCTCTTGCCTTCTTGTCAGACCCTGGCAATGTATGGGTGTGAACGGAGCAGTCACCTCCGATAGTAATGGAATTTTGTTGCCCGTGTATCGTTCAGGTGGAAGCTTAGCCGATGGGTCTCAGAATACATCTATTGATGCCACGTGTAGCGGTTTGATCTCTTGTGGCATGTCTTCTTTCACGCCACCCTCCATTGTTTGTAGGTGGGCCTAAAAGTATCGATAACCTTGTTGAGTACATATCTAGAACTACATCGTAGACAAGCAACCATTGACTTCAAGCAAGCTTGGTGATACTTCCATACTCGTAATCAACATAGTGGAATGATGTTCCTTTCAAGGGATCAGGGACTTTGATTCAAAGCACATGAGATTCTTTTTCTTGTAGAGCCAAGGATCACCTAGCACCGGATCAAACAAGTCAAGAAGGTTGAGTAATTCTAATGTGATTCTCTATGTGTACCCTTGAATTAATACTCTTGCTTTCAATATACCGATCATGAGTACCATGTGATTGTCATCAATGACAGTTGCGCCATCCGATGGCTCGTACTTCGGGCCCACCTATTGGGTAAAGCCAAGATTGACAAAGGAGTCATCCCGTTTTGCGTCAACCAGCATGTTTCCGAGCGCACCAACCAAGTGTCATTTGATCTGATCGTAAAGTAGCCTCCACTCTTCCAAGTTAACAAGCTTGACGAAAACAAACCACATTTTCCTATGATTCATCTCCTTGGGTTCACGTTTTGTGGCCACATATGGCCTTAGCTAGTACCTTCCAGTTCTTAAATGTAGTTGGGTCAAAATCATAGAATACACATAATTTGAACGTGATTTGTCTCACTTCTTTGAGGGTATTTGATTCAGTAATTGTATTTCACAATCACTGCATTGTGGATGTTGTCACTAAGCATGTTTGATCACGCACCTTGTTTGGCCATGCAAGATCTAGTGGCAATAGGTGGTTAGTAAGCGTAGGATGTGGTTCAACAAGAGGGGAGAAAATAAAAGAGAAATGTAAAGGTTTCAAAACTAAACATAATTTTATATCACTGCCTTAAAACATGAACACACACCCATGATCCATTTTTACCCCTGAGTGGTCCCGACTAACGTCATTCAGGGACGTGAAAAACCCGCAAATTGACCTTGTCCGTTTCCCTAACTGTGCCTATTTTCGTGGCCACCACACTATCCATGGCCCTGTTTGTGGCTTCCTACCTGTACCATCCCCATGAGGTGATATGGTTGTGGCCAATTCTGTGGCCTCTTTTCCACCACCAGCAGTCCCAGGGTAGTGAGCCCTCAAGTGGCCATGCTGAATATAATTGTGGCACATTCCATTTTGGAAGGCTGTGTTACTATGCTCACGTACCTCCCACGCTCACTGGGATCTTTGTTTTTGTGATCGTAGGCCTTGTGCCTATCTGTATTCTTGTTTGGAAGGTTTTCGTGCTGCTTGTCCTTAATCCCGCCCCACTGTTTGACTGATGCTCTAGCCCCTTCAACATTCATGTACATGTTGTGGCCTTGTTATGCACGTGCATTCTTCAGTACATTCTATAAGTACTTTGGGGTTTCCAAATAAATTCCACTCATGTAGTCACGTAACACCCTTCAAATTGTCCAAACCAGGCTTGTTACCATCGTGGTGGTCTTGTCCTTCAGCTTCTTACTGGCAAGATCATCACACAGGTACTCTTCCAGCAATTAACATGGGTAGTTGATGGTCTGGATCCCATGGTCCTTGTTGAAATTTCAACTTCCACCTCAAGTGTGGTGAAATCACTCACGTAGGCCTTGAGTGAGGTACCCAACTACTTAAAGCCCTTGACCTGATGGAAGGTGCATTGCGTCTTCTCGCGCTAGATGCACTTCTTATGCGTGATAGAAAAAAAGCATCCTATTAAAAGGGTTGCTACTCAAGGTGTGACTACTCACGTTATACTCATTGACCACATACTTGAAGAGCTTGTCCTCAAGTTACATCATGGCAAGGTCACCCCACTCACGGACTGGAGCCTTGTGAACATGAAAAATATGCTCCATGTGATCTAGCTAGTAGGTCACCTTCACACACTTCCGGGAGATCTATAAACCATGGAGGAATGACGTGTCCATGATTGGCCTCAACATTGTTGAGGTAGGTAAGTCCTCGCTGCCACTAGCGGTGGCATCAACACCTGTGACACGTTATGACCGTTGTTCCATCTGCACCTGGGTCATGCTCTACAAGGACTTGCCAAGGTCATCACATCAGTGTGTTACCTCAGGAGCAGCCAGATGCCGTAGTTGACGATCACAATCTGTGATGCTTTACCCCAAAAACGCAAACCTTAACTCCGATGTTGTCTGAGAGTCCGGGATAAGCCTTGAGGGGATCACGTTCATCACGCATATTTATACATTGAAGGAGGACACGATTTATGTACACGTCTCCAAGGAGTCATTAATTTTGGGAGAACATGCCATTTGTGACGATGCTCGAGTGGTCGTGGGTCTTTCCCATTGCAGCCACATGGTAGGAAGAGAGATCTTTCCCCACTCCTCTGGGTGGTCGCACCTCCATCGTTGGTGTTGATCTCGAGTCACTATGCCGCCTCCTTAGCAAATTCAACAAGCTTCCAATGACCGGCACAAAATTCCTTCATTGCGACATTGTTTGGCTCATGCTTGTGAGGATCTCATATATGACTACCTTTGACGCCTTTGTTGTTGTAGGTAGCATTGTTGTTGCGGGTAGCTTTGTGCAATCTTGGAGACGTCTTGCTCCTCCCGAGCGATTGGCTCGTGTTGGTCTCATGTCAATGGCGACTATTGAGATCCTCATCGACTTTGTTGTTGTTGACATTGTGCTTCGTCGAGGTCCATGTTTGGGTGGTTCTCCTCGAGCGCATCCTCCGTTCCGTGGGATTTTTCCACGTCTACGTCAACATGCTCATGAAGATATTTCTTAGCTTCCTCATAATTCTTGGTGTCTCTGAGTTTAGTGCATGTTGCTTTCGACAATACTATTGCCATTGCTTTGGCAATAGTGCTTGCGGCAACAGCTCCCAAGAGTCTGGCGAAGATGTGTGGTGAGGGCGTCACCACCTTGCCCTTGTTGGCCTTGGATGGTCTAGCAGTTGCTATTTTGTCATATGTGTAACTATCACGTGAAGAACTTCGTGGGGGTCACCCCATAACCTTGTAGAGGTATCGCCTCTCCTGGTGTCCTTGCTCTCACAATCGATGATGCAACCATAGAATTGTCCTCTTTTTCACCACACCACTACGGATGCCACAACCTCATGGTAAAATGCCTAGTCTTCTAGGCTGCCACGGTCGGCGTGTGGTAAAAATTAACCCATTCTTTACACTATCATGGCCAGCACCATCACGTGGATTCAAGCGAATATCATAATATGTGACTCACATTACCAAGCAAGCTATGAAACGTAACATACGAAATCAAACTAAGAAAGCAAATGGATTAAAAGAAGTTGAGAACCGCTTGAAAGGTGAGGAGGAGAGGAGGAAGGGTAACTTTACTATAGAGTGTTCACCCTCATACACCCCCCCTCATTCATCTTGTTCTATCCTCTCTATTTTGGTCTTTTCTCACCTCCTCTTTAATCCTCATGGCGTGTCTTGCAACTCCTTGGAGGCATCTCCCTTGTGCCCACGACATTGAGGAGGCCTCTCAAAATTTCCAAGATGTTGAAATCCTTGTCTGTACTCTCTTCTCAGGGCGTGAGAGTCCCCAATCTTCGGGGGGAGCACTGTTCCACTTTTTAGTTGAAATATAGAAGAGAAAACATGAAAAATAGAGGAAAATTGGTGGTTTAGGGGACGGGCACTCCCCACCCTTTCCAATAAAAATTCACCTGGCTCCCTTAGGGAGGAGGAGAATCCTAGAGGAGTTGGAAAAACAAAATAGAGGTTCTCAATAAATTTCCAACGCACTTTATGGCTCTTAACCGACCACTTGTAATGTTGTACCACTCTATTATGTAGCTGTCGCCATTGTTTCGTCTCTATTATAGTCATCGAAACCATCACGGCATTGGTCAAGAGGGCAATATGGAGCTCTAAACCACTATAATAAGTATAGTCTCAAGCTCCTACGCGGAGGCCGTCTTCGGAGTTCACATAATGATGTCCAGGGATCATTGGAGGATCACTCTCTGGGGGAATCGTCATCAACGACCCGTGGAGGGGGTCCCGATTTGTTTGTTTTTGTTTTTGCATGCTTGGTTCTTTTTTTACCTCGCCCCCTTGTCATGAGTTCGGCCGAGGATGGGCTACAACCACAAACTCGTGATTCTGCATGGGTTTTCCAGTTTAGAAACTAGGAGTTCGTCCTAAATTAACACGATTTTTGTCTTTGACATGTTGGCGTGAGAATTCCGCGTACAAGGCGTGATTGGCAATTTGCACGGACTCTTCTTGTAATACTTGCTATCGGTTTTGCTCTCTCCCCCGTCCTCGCTTGCTCTTGCTAGCAAGGAGGACGAGCGAGGGTGAGGGCATGAGGCCACGAGCCTCGTCCTCCTGGCCCTTGTTCATCCATGTCCTCTACTTTTCTCACACATGTTTCCTCAGGTGCGCAGGGCATGGTGAATCCAAAACCAGTGGAGATTCACGCTGAGGCAAAACACTCTTGAGGGACTGTGCAATGGGACCACCCTCAGGCTACGTGATTTCCATCGGCATGGTCCCATGCCCTCCACCCTCATCGCCCGCCCCAACCTTCTCACATCCGCATCGAAGAATCAAGATTTATTCCATCCTTGATTGATCTGGTTTTGTTAGAATCTATCTACTGTGCTTGTGCATTTTGTTACTCACCTCAGGACCCAGGTTTGCTTGTGAGTGTATTTCATTAGGTACCTAGAGTAAATAGGGCATATAGGAAATAGGGGGGGGGGGGGGGAGAATGACCTCAAGGGCGAGTTCGCCCTCCGCCGAGGCAGCAAGCAAGCGAGCAAGGCAGGCCTCGCTCGCTCGCTTGCCAGCACTCTGGCTACACGAGGCTTGAAAGTCGAGCCTCGCTTCACCTCCCTCTTACTCGCTTCCCCTAGACACTTGGTCTTTTTCTGAAACTGACGCCATGGAATTTTAGGGCTAGCTCACTCATACAAATTTCTTTTGAAGTAATTCCAGTTGCATTTGAAAGGTAGTGAGTTCCACATGGTATCAGAGCTCGGTTGACAGCCAGAAGTTCCAAAAGCCGACGGACCCAGGCCTGCAAAGTTGGCTGCTGCGAGGACGTGAGGGAAAAATGTCAATTCCTTCAGGGCTGACACAGCATGGAGCGCTGAAGGAGAGTCTGCGCTCCACCAGTGCATAGTTATTGAGGTCACCCAGAGCTGTGGATGATATTGGAGCAATGTTAGAGAGATAGGACTGAAGAATTGAAGAGAGGGAAAAGGGGCACGTCTCAAAGGAAGCCGCCAGCCCCCTCGAAGAACGGTCTTGGGACAAGAGAGCCAACCGAGGCGAGTCTAGGAGCCAGTGAGGAGGAGTTGTGTGACATTTAATACATGCACCATGTCGGAGTTGCAAGGAAGCAACGAGAACCGTGCCGAAGGCGACGGTCGTCCCAGTGCCAACGAGGATTGTTCCGTAGGTAGGCTGGGAACCACGTGAGTAGTAGTGACGTATCAGGACATAGACTGACTCGGTTTTCACTGTACCTAACACCGTTCGCTATTGGAACCCGTGACTTTTGCATGTGGAAGGAGTCGTTTCTTTCAAATACTAAGGAGCACAGATTCAAGGATTGCTTCATCGAGCTCCCTATACAAAAAACTAGTGACAGGACACTGTTAATAGCCTACAAAAACCTACTGTGGGCTCTCTCAGACCCGCAAGGATACTCTCTTCGACAGTTTCGTCAAGGGGCCCGGGGAGAGGATCCATCCAACCCCCGGACTGGCGCTGTATGACCGTATGAAGCCTGGCAGCACCTACTGAAGAGCAAGGGATGGTGCTTCTAGTGACCCTCCTAGACAACTTGCATACACTCTACCCCAAACCGGGCGCACCGGTGTCGGACTACTGGGACGAAGCAATGGACCTGCACCGCCGCATTGTGGGACTGGGGGCCTCTTGCTCGGTTTTTTAGTAGCTCGACACAGTGCTCCTCCATCTTGGAGAAGCCTATAAGGAATTTCACCGAGACTTATTTTGGCGTATTCCAGTCTCAGAGATTGAAAACATCGACCTTGAAGTTGTCTACAGACAGCTTTGGAATTATGAGGACATCCTCAAGGGAGAGCAACATGAATCCAGCACAACTACCCCCGCTACATTCACCCACTAGTCTGTAGTGGCGGCGGTCACGCAGGTGGAAGCCACCACTGCACAGAGGTGGGGCACAGATGGCCGTCAATCTCACGGGGGCAGAGGACAAGGACGTAGTTGCGGACGCAACTATGGTGGCTGTACCTATAATTATTTTGGTCAGGCGGACCACTTATGGCGCTCTTGCCCTACTCTCTAGCATTGGATGTTGGAGCAGCAGCAACGACAGCAACAACCCTAGTACACATAGCAGCAACAGGGGTGGCTACACCCTCGAGTGTAGTTGTACCTGCAGGGCGGATATGGAGCACCGCCCCACATGCATCCACCAGTTACACCAGTGACCTATGGTGCACCACAACAGCCGCCGATCTCTCAGACATTTCCTCTAGGGCTACAGTCGTTTCCACCATCATCGTTCCCAAGGATGTACGCAACCCCTTGCCATGCTCGCAGAGACGAAACCATCTCTAGCATGAGAAGTTCGAGCATGGGAGCAGATAGGGGCAGCCACAGTCAGGGGGGCCGCTCCAGATCCAGTGTGGCCACCATCTGACAAGCTGATGCCGATCGTATCCCCGGCAGCACCACCAGTAGCAGGTTAGAAGTTAGGTTACACACATGACACCACCTCACATGTCCTACCCATGCATGAGTGGTTGTATGACACTATAGAATCATAGTAATGTCCCCGCATTTTTGGTTGTTTGTGTCATTGTATGCTATGCATGATACAAATGGTGTGATACAGAATCTAGGGAAGTGCTGGGGGTGGAAGGCATGGACACGATTGCACTGCAAGTGCCAGGAGGGGCAATATGGCTGACTTGACTGTTCTATGTACCCCGACTGAAGGTGAACTTGTTGTCTGTAGGTCAACTTGATCGTCAAGCTGGCATGTCTACACTAACACAGAATCAGCGATGCTCGCTCGTTAATGGTAGTGAGTCGTTGCTGGTAGACGGGCCACTGCATGCTAACATGCTCTATAGGCTAACATTGTTCCCATGCATCGGGTCTTCACGCCCACAACTGTACATCATGGCAGCACGGATTCACATCACAACGACCTGCTACACACGCGTCTTGTGCACATCAACAAGGAACTGGTGAAAGAGCTACTCAAACACACACTGGTGCACAGACTGATCCCTATAAACCGCCCACATGGAGTGAAGACGGGTACTTGTCTTGAATTTCATGAAGGGAAATCACACAGAAAAACATTTTCCAAGTCTGAACATGACATCATCTCTCTATTGGAATTGGTACATACAGGCCTAACTGGACCCATGCCTGTCCCCTCCCTCCAGTATGGAGCACGGTACATGCTAACCCTGACCGACGATTACAGCCACTTTTGTTGGGCATTTTTGCTTCGCACAAAGGCTGATGCTCAGTGTGCCATCGCTGAATGGATATCCTATGCTGAACGTCAACCTGGTTGCAGCCTCAAGGTCCTTTGTACAGACAGGGAGGATGAATTCCTGGACACACTGACCGTAGAACTGAAAGGATGAGGTGTTGTACACCAAACCACTGTCCCTTGTACCCCTCAACAGAAGGGTGTTGCTGATCGGTGGCACCGTACGCTGGGAGATGCACTGCATACGCTTCTGAATGAACCTGGCCTCACCTTTGGATTTTGGGAAGAGGCAGTGAAGTACATTACTTGGGTATGAAACAGGATACCACAAGGTCCACTGTCCAAATCAGTCACACCATGGGAACAATAGTTAAAAGAATGGGCAGACTTGCGACCAGCCAGAGTATGGAGAACCATGGCTTGTGTGTAGCTTCCATAACAACAGTGACCACACAAGTTAAGCTCTAGAGGTAAGTGGTGCGCATTTGTTGGAGTGTCCCATGCCTCGAAGGCATGGAGATTCTGGGACCCGGTCAGTCATAGTTTTTTTGGAAATCCGGGACACATCCTTCCTAGAACACATGCTATACAAGGCGTTCCCGACCCTTCTTTGTTCCCCAACAATACCCTGATTACGGAAGTGTATTTGTCTTCACTCCTTAAAGAACAGCACCCATGAAAAAGTCTCCTGCACATACTCCTGCACCACAGACAGGTTCCCCTATTCCCACAGACTTACTGAATCCTACAGATCTCGAGAATACAAGCTCAGAAGGCTCCCAAAGCCAGAGCACTCTCTCACCTCCTGGTCTGCAACCTTTGAGCTGTGATCAACCGGCAAGTCAGATCAAGGAACCTGAACCGGTGGTGTTGCAAAGGTCCTCTAGAAACCTACCTCGGGTGAACTACAAACAGTTTAACAATGTGGTCAGTTCACATTCTTCTCAAGTGAAGCAACCTGAACCGACCACCCTTGCTGAATCAAGGCAGCTTCCTAATGCAAAGGACTGGAAACAAGCCATGGCTAATAAAATTAACGCTCTGCTGGAGCACAAGGTATTTGAGCTTGTCCCGCTCCCACCAGGTCGCAAGGCCATCGATGTGAAATGGATCTTCAAGCTCAAAAGGAACCTGGCAGGCATGATAGACAAATACAAAGTCAGGCTGGTAGCCGAGGGAAATCACCAAATCTCTCGCTGGGAATTTACTGACACCTATGCACCAGTTGGGAAATACATAACCAGTCGCATCTTCCTGGGGATTGCAGCTCTTGAGGATTGGGAAGTGCATCAAATGGATGTGAAAAATGTGTTTCTCAATGGACCAAGGGAAGAATAACTGTGTGTACGGCAACAAAAAGGGTTTGAGGATGGGACTGACAGAGTGTGGCTGCTCCTTATAGCTCTCTAAGGACTGGAGCAGGCACCAAGGTGTTGGAACAAAGAAATCAAATATACATTGGAAAAGGCTGGGTTCATCCAAACCATGTCCGATCCCACTCTCTTCCTTTGCTGGACAGAAAATGGACTGGTAGCCCTCATTGTCTATGTAGATGACCTTCTCATTATTTCCCCTTCTCTCACCCTTGTGTCCAACACTAAAGCGCTGCTCACTGCACACTACCGCATGACGGACCTTGGAGAGGCACAAGACTTCTTGGTCATGACCATAACACGGGGCTGTTAAGCATGCATTCCCATCCTACATCAAGGAAGGTTCATCGCTCATCTCATTGCATGCTTTGCACAACTTGTACATCACCTTCTTCGGTAGTGCACACCCATGAGTCCAGATGTCTATGCACACCTACTGGATGCAAACACATCTGGCTATGGACCAGACATATACCCCACACTATTCAGACAGATACTTGGCAGCCTGAGCTATCTAGCCACCACCACACAATTGGACATGGCATACGCAGTCAGCCAGTGAACAGTTCAACCAGCAACACTGCACTTCTCATCACAAGGCACTCCTGAGACTATTACAATTTGTACTGGACACCTCCACTGTCGTTCTTGTTTTCTCTCCATCACAAGCCCCCTGTTTGATGGTTTTACGATAGTAGCACACAGTTTCTCCATGGGTTTTTTTTTCTTGTGGGCACATTAGTTTCTTGGCGCAGTGTAATGCAGTCTTGTGTGGCAAAGACTGTGGCTGAGACTGAGTATATGGTGCTTGGGGAAGCCTCATGCAAAGCCATGTGGTTGCGTCGGCTGCTGGATGAGATGGATTTTTCTGTGGGTGCAGTCTCAATGAATAGCGACAGCTCAGCCGCTCGCAGAATTACTGCAAATGATGGACTGTTGCATCCACGCACGAAGCACATAAGCATAGAGCATCACTTTGTGTACGAAGCAGTCAAAGCGGGTCCAGTCAACGTGTGCGACATCAGTGGTGCTGAGCAACTAGCAGATTTCATCACAAAGGTTGTCTCATCGTCATCACTAACTGTCCAATTCCATCAACTTGGGTGTATGCCTCTTGCACCCTTGGCAAGGGGGCGTTTCAATCCATGTCTATCTTTCTCACACATGTGTCCTCGGGTGTGCAGAGCATGGTGATTCCAAGACCAGTGGAGACTCACATTGAGGCCAAACACTCTTGAGGGATTGCACAATGAGTTCGCCCTCAGGCTACATGACTCCCCTCGGCATGGTCCCATGTCCTCCACCCTTGTCGGCCGCTCCAACCTTCTCTCGTCGGCATCAAAGAATCAAGATTTATTCCATACTTGATTGATCTTGCTTTGCTATAATTTATCTGTTGTGCTTGTGCATTTTGTTACTCACCTCAGGACCCAGGTTTGCTTGTGAGTGTATTTAACCAGGTACAAAGAGAAAACAGGACATACAGAAAAATTAGGAGGGGGGGAGGAGAATGACCTCAAGGACGAGTTCGCCCTCGGCCGAGGTAGCGAGCAAGCGAGCCAGGTATGCCTCGATCGCTCGCTCGCGCCGACACACTAGCGACACGAGGCTCGAAAGTCGAGTTTCGCTTCATCCACCTCTTACTTGCTACCCCTAGACACGTACATTTCTTTTTCTTTTTTTTCTTTTCGTAAACTGACACCATGGATTTTTAGGGCTAGCGCAATCGTACGACCATATTTCGAAGCAATTTTAGTTGCATTTGAAAGGTCACAGCCCTTGTCGTTTCTTAGTCACTAATTGAGCCACCAGCCTGATCGGCGGTTTGTGGCTCGCCGACAGGTGGCCGGCCGGTCATCTGAGTGGCCGCCGGCCACCTAACCAGCCGGCGGCTTTCTCGTGGCTGGTCACCAGCGGGCCCGTGCAATAGCAAGGGGTGGTTGCAAATCACCCCCTCGCCATTCCGTTGTGTGATGGCTGAACCGGCCCTCTTGCTACATACTGATGCCATCAGTTGTTGCGATCATTTGTAGGCGCTGATTGTGGAAGCTGAATTTTGTGATTTTCATGGAATATCACATTCGAGGTTGTTTTTGCTTTGTCCACACACTGCCTCACTGACTCGTACTGTGACATATCGGCTGGTGTACATGCTTGTGCAGACGACTACCTGGATGGACGCTCATGCCAATGGGACGGTCTTTGGTGGAGTGGACGTGTCGCCATGAAGCCGAGCGCATAGTTCTCCTCTTCACACTTTTGACACAACACCCTCACACGACCAGCTCCATCGGCACCAACCCTCGGCTGTCACGTCATCAGTAGTCATAGATAGCCCTCAGGAGCAGTGCAGCTGGCGCCCGGGTTCGGGCAGCCGTAACTCCACATATCTGTTTTCCTGGTTGATTTTTGTTGCACGAATGTGTTTGTAGTATGGTTATTTTTGTATGGTCTAGTTTTCAGGCAAAACGGACAACGTCCGGGTTTTGGGCCATCGGGTGTCTGGCAGGGCTCACCTAGGAAATTATGCTAGACATGATAACCCTAGGATTTTCCTGGTTGGCTGTTTTTCTAAGTAGCAAGCCTCACACAACTGAGGTGAGGGATCTCAGTTAGTTGGTCATTCTTCATTCCTAATCAGTCATTGCTTCTTTCAGCTGCAGTTCTGGCGCTGGTCCGTGCACTTCCGGGTAACAAACTAGAGCTCTCAAACTTAGACTAGTGCAGAAGACTAAGGGGGCAGCAGAACCGCTGTCGCTCAACTTTAGCGACAGCGGCTGGCAACGAGCGTGGGTTCCTGCACGCTGCATCAAGAATGCTATTACCTCGACGTGCAGACTACATAGCATCCATTTCGGTATCAGAGCCGCAACGTAGTAGACGTAGTACCAGTAGTGGAGTACAGGTTTTTTAGTATGCCGACAAACCTCCCATACATGCCAGTGTAGCGAAAAATGATGTCGGATTTTTCCCGGCTGCAGTAACCTGCCTGGTGGTGGCGTCAGAAGTTCTCCCACGACCACCGGGGCAGGGGAAATGTTGCCGGATTGTTTCTGGTAGCCCTCATCCCCCACCTTTGATGCAGGGTGGTGAATGGCCAACGCAGAGATGTAGGACAACCTAATGGCGATGGCGTACATGGCAATGTCGACTAGAGGAGTGAGTCACTAGCAACAACAACAGTGGCAATAACTGCTGTAGCACCAGCGGTAGTAGTGGCAGCGGTAGTGGTGGCAGCGACTGTAGTTGTAGCAGCAACAGAGTAACAGCAGCCAAAGCAACAGTGGCACCCGTAGAAAGAGCCGCAATGGCAGCGGTATTAGTAGCAACAACAACTATAGCTACTAGAGCAACAGCGGCAACAGCGGTAGCCCCCGCAACAGCGGCAGCAGCAGTGGCAGGAGTAGTGGTAGCAACCATAGCATAGATAGTGGCCACAATAGTAGTAGCCACGGTGACAGCTACACAGCATTAACCATTGCTACGACTTCTGCAACAACGGCCACACGTCAGCAGCCCTGGCGGGTTGCCGCTGTATAGGGATGATGGCAACCTTGCCACCGTCCATGAGCCCACGGCCAACACGGCCTAGTGCTCGATCCAACGGCTAATACAAATACAAAAGAATAAAACATAAAACAAAGAAAAGAAAAAAAATAAAACAAACAAAAGCCGTCGCTTAGGACCCACAACAGTGGTAGCAACATTAGTAGCAACAGAAATGGCAGCGGCAACAGTGGCAAGAACTACAATGATAGCAACAGCAGCAACAACGAGAGCACCAACAGCCATAGCATTGGCGGCAACAGTGGCAACGGTAGTAGTAGTAGTAGCAGCACCAGCAGTAGTAGTGGTAGCAATAGCGGCCGCAACAGAAGCGGCAGCGGCATAGGTGGCAGTAGCAGTTCTAGCTACAACTGTAGTAGCAATAGTAGTTGTAGTTGTAGTAGTTGTAACAATAGCGGCAAAAGTGATAGCAGTAGTAGTAGTGGCAAAAACAGTGAGCAACAATGGCAACTACATTAACAACTACTATTGAAGTAGTAGTGGAAGTAGCAGCAGTGACGATAGCATCATCGTCTACAGCCACAGCAGGAACGAGAGCCGTAACCACATTTGTAAGAGCAACAGCGGTACAAGTAGTATTCACAGCAAGAGCCGCCACAGTAATTATAGTACAGGTGGTTGCAACAGCAGTTAAAGTAGTAGGAGTAGTAGCAATTGCACCATTGCCCAGCCAGTATGATGCCGAAGGCACGTAGGCGTGCTCTATGAATCCCCACGCTTCAGATCCCATAGCGAACCTATAGCGCCAGGTTGACCAGCTGTGCCAGATTCATACCATGACCAACAACATCCAAATGGTCCTCTGCAGATAACCTGGTCCTGCGCTGACTACGATACCACAAACAGTAGTGCAGCAGTAGACGGTCACTAGTGTCCTAAGATCCAGAGCTGGTGTGGTCGACCCATCTCGGCGCAGGAAATTTGAGTCCCCAATACCTATATGCAACAAAGATGACCATTTCCCTTCATGGGAACTGCTCTATCGCATCTGGGCATAAGGGGAGATTCTGTAGCCATACTACAATCTCCCACATGACAACATCATCCCGGAGCAGGTGCTTGAGGCTGGCCATGCAGTCTGCACACTCATCCTTGCGGCACCGGATGCCGACAACATTTTCTTGGAGCTATTCCATGGCGACGTTGCTGATGACACCAGCCCCATCCTCCGACGAGCTTGGGACTCCCTGACACGGCCTTATCGTGCCTCCAGCCAAGCATTTGTCAGTTACCTCTTGAAGGACTTTAGCTCCCTTCACATGAAGGATTCATAGACCTTCACCGCCTACTGGCACCGTGTATAGGATCTCGTGCACCGGCTTTAGAAAGCCATGCCTTCCTCGCTTGCTGCGCTCCTCACCATCAAGAATGGTGCTATCCCTGTGTTCATTAACATCTCCATCTCATACGGCCTCTCCATCCTCGAGGCACTGGCGGTCCAGCGCACTCTGATGTCATGGGCATACGGTCTCTTCCTCAGCATCAAGGAAGCACACACAAAAACACAGCTTCAGCACGGAAGCTCCTTCGCAATCGTAGCCGCCACCTTCGGTGGTCCTCCACCCCTTCCTCTGGCATTCCCTTCTTGGGTAGTGCCAAGGGAAAGAAGGATGGGAAGGGCAAGGACAAAGGAAAACAACCTTCCTCCAGCGGTGCCATCGTGATATGCCACAACTGTGGCCAGACAAGGCACGGGTGGTACACGTATCCCATCCCCATTGACAAGGCCCACATCGTCGCCGCCATGTGCCTTGAGTGTGAGTACTACATTAGAAACTCCACTGGTGCCACAGGCACTTCGTTCTCCCCCAGCAGCACTGTGGCCACCACCTAATCTACGACATTCCCTTTCTCCCTATAGCCGGCTCTTTAGTCTCAACCGTAACTTCCACCGCCTCTCTTCCATTGGCAGTAGCAGTAGTAGTATGCTCCACTGTAGCCACAACCGTATGTACCACCACAACAACAACAACAACAACTGTATGTTCCATCGCAGCCATTATGCTACTCCCAGCCTCAGTCATTGTGGAGCTCATATCACCCTTCTGGAGCTACGATCCCGAAGTCTGTGGCACCTGTCAAATCTGTCACTTCGATCTGCCTACTGCAGAGCTTCATCACCACATTGCTCAGCATCGCACCTCCTCCCCAGGGAAGTAAGAGTTGTGTGACTACTAGCCGAGAGGTCTCCCATTGCCAGACTGAGAAAGACCTCCGAGGTGATCTCAAGGAAGCCGCATGTTGCTCTTTGGAGCCGGCTTTGGATGACGTTGTATGGTTGGATGACTAGCATGATTGTTTTCCATCTATCCCGTCTGCTCAGCTTGCGACCTACGTCTCCCTTCCAGCGTCCTGTTTTGTCGCTCACTGTAATGTCATGGCCTCGGTCCGCGACCCTCGTGGAGCTTGGATCATCGACTCCGCTGCCACGCATAAAATGACGTCTTATTGATAGATGTTCAGTATACTCGGTCCCATTGGCAATGTTCACAATGTTTGGACGGGATCCAGCAGATCTTGCCGGTCTCCGGTGTTGGCGGCGTTCACTTCCGTGATCCGTCCGATGACATCTTTGTAACTGATGTGCTATACGTGCCTGTTCTGGAACTCGGCCTCTTCTCTTCCACGACTCTCGACTTCATGAGCATGGACGTCCAACACTTCTGTGGCATTGACATTGTCTCACTCTGCTCATCCGATCAGGTCATATTCCATGCTTTATGTCGTGACAACCTCTGGCACGTCACCCATCTGCCTTTCTTTCATGTTCCTTCCCTCATCTGACACGGCATATGTGTTTTTCACCAATTTTCTTTTCCCCCAGCATGTCTACCTTCTCCATGATTGCCTTTGGCACATACATTCCAATACAATCAATAGCATGCTCCGCACTTAATCCACGCTCGGACTTGATTCCTCGACCTTCTAGTGGCCTTGCCGCACAGAGTGCGTCGAATGCACCCAGAGGAAGATGGACCGATTCTCCTATCCTACGTCCTTGTCTCTGACCACTCATCCACTTGAGCTCTTCCTCTCGGACTTCATGGGTTCTTTACCGGTCATGTTTTCTGTTGAAGGCGACCAGTATTTTCTGACCCTCTCAGACGAATACTCCTGCTATTGGTGGGACATTTTCTCCACCGGAAGAGCCACATGACCTCTGTAATCCGTGCCTAGCACCTCGCATATGGGCGCAAGTGCGGCCGCACCCTTTGTCGCTTTTGGTCTGACCGCGGTGGCAAGTACATGGGGGACACGACTACCTAACTCACCAGTCATGGATTTATCATGAGACGTCCACCCCTCAGACACCGCAACAGAACGATATCTCTGAGCTATGAATCCACACAATGGCTGATGCTATCCGTACCATGCGTGTCAGGTCTGGTCGAGACGATGGCTTCTTCTTTGAAGCCATGTCCTACATGACCTGGGTGTGGAACAACCTTCTCCATGGCCCCTTCTCCACCAAGCCACTCTATACGGGTTGTGGTACGGTCAGCGCGCCGATCATTGGCCTGCCCGTGTCTGGGGGTGCATCGCCAGTGTGTGGCCTGTCGAAGACTAGCAGGATGGAAAGCTTGCCCCTCGCGGCACCTTCGTTGGTATCTCGCATCAGTCCAAGGCCTGGTGCTTCTTGGACCCGGTCCAGCAATGCCCTGTTTTTTATGAATTCTTCCCTCATAACCTCCCTCGCATCCGGTCTGCCACCTCTTTGATCCGTTGTTGTCATCTTGTGGGGGTGATGCTTATCGCCCTACTACTTTGGCCCTAGATACACAGGTCGACCCGCCTTTACCCACAACTTCAGTGAAAGATGGCCCGGATGCTCCTCCCTCTTCATCTTCCTTGCCGACCAATTCCCTTACCGACGATGTTGCACACCCATTGGAGACAGAGTTCTCCACTCATTCACTAGCCTAGACTGACCCCCCGCCTGATCCCAGAGGACGCGAGACATCTACACCTCCTCCGGCCTCCGATGCACCCGCACCCATGGATCTCTCCGTGCCTAGCGGTACCCTGGCATCGCGCCGGTGCCTACCCCTGCCTTGCCACCTCTTCCTTGCCTGGCTCCATCTGTCATCACCGGTAACCCAATGCACTAGGTTTACAGCCGTACTCTTGGTTGCATCCTCTGGCCCCGTAACCCGGCGCCCCCCCCTGGGTCCTCGCACCAGGATCCCCTATCCCGCCTCCAGTACCCTTGTCAACACACCTCCTTCCCCTCACACTGTTGTGAGCGGTGAGCTCAATACCAAGGTCCTTGGCCTGACGGCACGTGGCCTCGTTGCTCAAGACGTCCACCCTGGCTTGGCCCTACGCTATGCTCTCATCTCCCTGGAGCATCGTCGTGTGGTCTCTGTCACAATGACCCGGACCCTTGTAGGACTTTGTGTCGCCCGTGTATTGGCGGTATAGTCAACCCACAGAGCGTACGCGAGACCTGTGCTGCTCCCGACGCAGACCAATGGAAGGAGCTTGTTTCCATCAACGAGCATGTTGTGCACGAGCTCGTGTAGCTTTCTCCTAGTTGCAAGGCCATCAGGGTGAAATGGGTTTTCCACCAAAAGTGGAGGCCAGGTGACACTCTGGAGAAGTATTAGGCCCAGCTCATTGCCAAGGCTTCTCCGAGGTTGCTAGAGTTGACTACGACCAAGTGTTTTCTCCGGTTGGCCGTGTCACCACCAATTGGGTACACTTCAACCTGGTTGCACAGAATTGTTGGGAGCTCCACCAAATGGACGTAAGCAATTCCTTCCTTCACGGTACTCTTGACGGTGAGGAGATCTGCATAGTCCAGCCCCCTTGGTTTGAGGACGGGACGGGCCAAGTCTGGTGACTGCGGAAGGCCCTTTATGGCCTTAAGTAGTCTCCTTGATGTTGGAACATTGAGAAAAGCCATACCCTTATGAAGGACAGATTTATCCACAGTACCGTAGACCCAACACTCTTCATCACTCCTGGGATTCCCTTCGCTACAATCCTTGTCTATGTGGATAACCTACTCATCGCTTCTCCCGACCTTGTCATTGTGGAGCGGGTGAAGGAGTTGCTGAAGGCGACCTACAAGATGAAGGATCTCGGGGTGGCGCCTGTGTTTCTTGGCATGGAGATTGAGTGTGATCTCGTGTACGGCATCATGCGGATACACCAGGCAGCATACGTTCAGACGCTAGCCGACCGCTTTGCCGATCTCCTGACGATTGTCCCCAGCGCCTCCACCCCGATGACCCTAGACGGGAAGGTGACGTTGAAGGCCACTGTTGCCAGCACCTTGGGTGTAGCGATGGAGATCACGGTATTCCTTCGCATCATCGGGTAACTCATATTTCTTGCCACCACGACACATATTGACATCGCCTTTGCTGTGAATGTCCTTGTCCAGTTCTCACAGGCTCTATCCCATCTACACCTTGATGCACCCGTCCATGTGCTGCGGCATGTGGCCTTGCATTTCGTCGTCACTTGTCTGTGCTGGCCGTGGGCTACACTGACAGTGACTACGCATGGAGCCCAAATGGGAAGAGCCGCACTGGTCGAATCTTTCTCATCAGAGGCATAGCGGGAAGCAAGGGTGTGTCACACATAGCACAACAGAGGCAGGTTACATGGCTTTGGACGCTGGTGTATATGAGAGTGTATGGTTGTGTTGCTTGTTAGGTGATTTGCGTCAGCCTATGTCATCCATCACCCTGCATTTTGACAACGAGAGTGTTGGTGCGACTGCCAAAAATGATGATGTCCACCATGCACACACGAAGTACATCAATGTTCAGTATCACTACGTATGTTCTCTGTGACATGAAGGTACCGTTCACATTGTATGGGTCGAGACTTTGAAGCAGTTGGTTGACTTCCTCACCATGGCGCTGAAGTGTACATCATCCTAGAAGACTGTGAGCATGGTCAGATTGCTATCCTCAGTACATCTGATGTGACTCTTCCGCTTGCATGGGTTTCCGTCGGTCATCCTCGTTGCACATGTGGGCTTTCTCTTTTCACTCTTCTATTGACTGTTGGGCCGGGGCGCATGGGGGAGCATTACTTCTGTTGAGATTTAGCCAGTTTTGTTGGCCAGGTTTTGCTAAAATGTATCTCGTGGTGCATTTTATCTACTTTTGAGGGACAGAAAATTCACCTCCTTAAATGGAGGGTGGCGAGGTTCAAATCTCTTGCCTCCACAAGATTGAAAGGTTCCTTTGGAGGTATTTTGGGGGTGTAACCCTTCAACTTCTTGCTGAAGTGTGGTTGGTCATCCTACTACCATAACCTTCTATGATTCCCTGGTGTCCCTTCAGCTTCTTGGTGACCTTTCAGCTTCCAGTGACTCTATTGCTGGCCTGGGTGGTTCTGTAACTACCCAGGTGGTTATGCATCTACCTACAACCTCCAAGGCAAATACCTCCAAGGATGCCCTCCTTGGACTAATTAAGGGGCTCATTCCACTCAGTCCATTTATGCTTTGACATGCCTTCATTCATCATCAGATTCCTTCTGACGCCTTCAGTATCTACCTCTTCAAGCCTGAGCCTTTAACACTACAAGCCATTGCCTTAGGAAGCACCTTCTACAAAGGCCTGCACCTTCTTCAGTGCAAGCTAGAGGCTCTACAAGCAGCCTGCTCCAAGTCTGGTTTTCCAGACTTAGTCTCAAGGCATCCAAAGTGGGCCCCCTGTGGGTCCACAAGTCTACACTTGTGGCTACACCCCTGCAGCTGGTTCATGGAACTCTTCAAGTACCTCTCCATGTGATCTATAAATTCCTACAAAATTTCAGATTCTAACTTCCACGCCTTGGCTTTCCAGATTTCAGTCCAGGTTCAACCATCCACCTTCCATAAATTTGAACAACTTCTACATGTTCATGCACATTACTGCCTTTGGATCATAGGGGAGTGTTGTTGTTTTGACCGTGCACTGCCTCACTGACTCATAAAATGACCTCTCGGCTGGTCTATATAATCGTGCAGACAACTGAGTGGATGGCCACTGATGTAGATGGGGTGGTGTTTGGTGGAGTTCACGTGTCGCCGTGAAGCCGAGCATTTGGTGCTCCTCCTCATCGCGCTTTTGGCACAACACCCTCACACGGCCAGCTCCATTGGCACCAACCCTTGGCTGTCACATCATCAGTAGTCGTAGATGGCTCCCAGGAGAAGTGTAGCCGGCGCCCGGGTTTGGGCAATCCTAACTCCATGTGTATATGTTTCTTGTTGATTCTGACTACACGACTGTGTTTGCAGTGTGGTTATTTTGGTATGGTATAGTTTTCAGGCAAAACTGACAACGCCCAGTTCTTGGGCCATCGGGTGTCTAGAAAGGCTCACCTAGGAAATTCTGCCAGACAGGATAATGCTAGGATCTTTCTGGTTGGCTGTTTTTCAAAGTAACAAGCCTCACAGAGGTGGGGTGATGCTAGGAGTGAGAGGGGTCTCAGTCAGTTGCTGATTTTTCATTCCTAATCAGCCATTGCTTCTTTCAGCTACAATTCAGGCGCTAACTCTTGCGCGTGGAATTCCGAGGAACAAACTAGAGCTCTAGGACTTAGACTCCAGTGCAGTAGAATAAAGGGACAACAGAATCATTGTCGCTCAACTACAACGACAGCGACCAACAACGAGCGTGGGTTCTTGCACGCTGTATCAACAATGCTGCTGCCTCAACCTCCACACTAGAGAGCTCTCGTTTGAGGCCGATATTGCAATGGAATCATAGTACATCAAGGGTCATGTCACTTCAAACGATGATGCTCTAGTGTGTATACACTACCATGGTAAAAAACTGCTGTAATAATTAAAGCTTGTACGATATGTCGGACTTCTCTTCCATATTCATGAAGCGTGTGAGGGACGTCCGTGCAAAGTCACTCTCGCTTGCCGCTGAAGTTAATAAATCTCCCGGCATTAGATTGATCTGATGAAGAGATAAACATCTGTGACTAGTGACATAATAATTGTTGCAAGAGATTTTGGTTGGGTTCTGCCAGTTTCTTGTTGTCATCGGACATCGTTTAGATGGAAACACCGAATCAGTGCCGTTCCACGTAAAATCGAGGCCGGGAGGTTAAATTTTTTTGGACTTTTTTTGACCCTAGAAATGGTGAAGTGTACCTCCAAAATTGCTAGTCATATCCAGCCAGTCATTCCCTGAATTCGTGAGCTTGAATGCCTTTGAATGTGGCAAGCGGGTTTGTGGCTAGCTTGAGAGTTGGTTGTTGCCTTTAGCGGATATTTCTTCCAGCACGGATGTGTTTTGAAGTCCTTCCATACATGCAGTGGGTTCTTAGAGCACAAGGTTATTGAGACTTTTAACTCATGGTAAATTACAGTGTATGTCGTCAATAATGTGGGACTGTTGGTCGGTACATCCTCTCATCAAGGTAGGCATCACACAGACGGACAATGGCGGAAGTGAGGGGTTTGTCGAGCAAGATGGCTTCATCACCAAAGTGGCTGATGGAGTCGTCGATGCCGTGGTATTTGTTACAAAGCGTGCCGATTATGAAAATGGGATTGCTAGGAAGCTTCCTTGCACGTTTGTCATTGGCTAGGCATCAACGCTCAGTCAGCTCGCGGCGTCAACACACGCCGGACGCAAAACAGCAAGGGTTTGGCTAGGCGACATACATAGGATGCCAAATGTGCTTCCATAAATAAAACACACGCAGAGAGTAACAACAATAAGCCATGGCCACCTAAACAGTTTTCAAGCCTGGTGCGCAGCCAGCGCAACCCGGGGCGCGCTTGATCATGCACTAGGCGCACCTCGCAAAAAACTACATAGATTATCAAGATGGCCCAACCGAGGCTAAAACACTCGCCCGGTCATAACTTTCTTCACAGGCGTCAGAATGACACGTCGTTTGAACCAGAATGACCAGTATGATGAGCCGACACATCCATAATGTGCAAGGTAGGTCTCCTTGTGGCCTCGGAACATGTCTCCAGGTGCCCGGGTCTCAACCGACGAGCAAGGTACATAACTAAGCGCCGGACAACACGTCATGAGCTTCCGACATGCATACACTGGTTCAAGGCTCTAGGTCTCCACGTCACACCGGTACGACCCACCAGGTGCGTGGATCTTGACCAAAGCCACCTCTGGTCTCCTGGTGACCCTGGAAAATGTCTCTGGGTGCACGATACTTGACCGCCGAAAAAGCTCTAGTAGCTATACACAAACTTAGATGCCGGAATGCAACAAATGCATCACACCAGCAATATCATATATGATGATGGAGTCTCGGGATCTCGAGAAGTCCTATGATACCACAACCACTGTGTGGAGCGACGTCCGCTCAAAACCCACACAACAACACTCCCCCTGGGTCGTAGAGCCTGACAATGCGACACCTATAGCATGGTACACATACACACACACACACACACCTCTACATACCAATTACATGTTGGTCTCAAGCTGTTAGGTCTCCTCGTCACACGGGCAAAACCCACCAAGTATGCGGGTCTTGACAATCACCACCACGATCCATGTCAACTATAGAGTAGTAGTGCGTCCATGCTTTCTGCATAAGGAGGCGTCCGGCGTAAGTAAACACTCTAACACTCCCCCTGTGTGGCAGAGCCCGAAAATACGAGCAAAGCTAATAGATGTGCACAACATCCCCCTTGAGGAGGGAACACGACTCCCCCATGGCCACATATACTTGCATAGCAATAGCAAGGGTGAGAATGATGCTGGTGGGACGTGCGCACATGTAGCCTCACCCCTCAGTGTCATCGATACTATTGTCCTCGACACTATCGTAGTCATCACTGTTGTCGTCACCTACTATTGTGATTGGTGCACCGTTTAGAGCCTCCAACTGCATGACCTGCTACATGCCTGCCACCTATTAAGCTGCACATCGCCATGTGGACTCTGCAGAGTCGAGATGCGTGTACAACTCGTTAAGCTGTGTTGCAGCCGTCGACTCGCCTACTACATCTGCAACATGCAGGCGGTCAGTCGTGGAATGAACTTGACGGTGGACCTTGATCACGTGCACTTCGGCACAAGCCACGGCCTCTTGCAGCATCGCCGCCTCATCTCGCAGGTCAGTCGTCGAATCATCTTTGGCCTGGTTGCCAGTTACTTGCAAGGCGTCGACACCAGACACGTGTTGGCATCTGTAACATCTGCATGTGTGGGAGGTACTACTGTGGAGGCACCGGCTGTTACGAACACACGTGTCACTCCGACGTCGACTGTTGGCCGGACGTCCGCATCCATCGGTGAATCTATCTTTATCGCATCGTCACCGTCATTGGGAGCGCGTGCAACATCTTGGGGCTCCTCCCTACCCCCGGTGTACACCTAATCATCCAACTGCTGCTGAACATCCATCCATCCCCGACGTGCATCCCGTAGAGACCACTCAGCTGCCTGGAGACGTGTGTGCACATCCTCCATGCACTCCTCAGCAACCCTTTGTGCTGGAACATTCGTAGTGTAATAACGGCTACTGGTCTGCTGGAGCTCAGCCATGAGAGCCTGCACGTACGCCTCCGCTTGAGCCACGACTGCCTCTTGCTCGTCAACCACAAAACGTAGGCGCTCAGGTACGGGAACTACAACTTGGACGTGTGTAGATGTGTCGTTGGCTGGAACCGCCATGGTGTCAGCGATGTCGGTCAAGGCAGCCATGAGCCGGAGGTTCGTAGCTCGCTCTGCATCCTCCACGGTAGGTGCACCTATAGGGGTGACTGTTACACGCTCATTAGATGTCGTGGACACAACCACCACTCGGCCTTCAGTAGTGTCTACCACAGTAATGGCTGCTCCTACACGGGCCGTCGCTGATGAGGCATCAACTGATATTGCCTCCTCCAACTGTCGGTGCAAGTCCAACCGCCTTCACACTACACCGTACAATGTCCACTCAGTAGCATCCATGCATGTGTGCAGATCCTCAACGTCTAACACCGCTGCTGGAAGACTCACGGCGTCTGCGGTACTCTAACGTATGCTCGCTGCTTGTAGCTCAAGCATGAGCTCCTGTAGGTGCCCGTCCGCACGGGCCACCGCATCCACTTGGTCGCAAAGCGCAGAGTGTAGACACTCGAACATGGAGGTCACCTCAGCTGCTGGTGCATGAGCTGCTACTTGAGCGGTACCTCCATAGACAACTGTGGGAGCAGCGCCAACCACACATGACGTGCTGGCCATATCGACCTTGCTCGCCTCTCCCGATGATCCCTCGGCATGTATACATGCAATGTATGTTGCTCAAGTATTGTCTACCCCTGTAGAAGTCACACGGACTGCTGTACGGGTGATAATTATTGTGGTCTCTACACCAACATGGGCATCCGTTACTGGCATCCCAGTTTTCACAGCAGCTACTATTGTTGTTGCTACTATCACGACATTGTGCCCGGATGTCTGCTCCAAGGCATTAGTCGTCATCGCCACTACTGCTGTTGCCTCATCCACTGCCACTGCAACATTGGCCGCTGTCACTACAGCGTCAGCTTCGGTCTGCATCCCCATCTCCATCACTGCCTCAGTCTCCAACTCTGCGTTTGACTACTCGTCTGCCTCTGACTCCGCATCAGACCACTCCCTGGATGACTCGTCCTCACTAAGAGTCCCTCGTCGTACAGCACCATGAGTCACATCCCTCCTGCACTCTCTGGTGGTAGTCAGCAGACACTCCATCCATCCCCTTGACCAATACACCAGCAAAAGCTATGAAGGGGTACCGCACCAACAGTGCAACCGGGGACGAGAGAGTCAGCTCAATGGAAAGGGTCAGAGGTCATAATGACTCTAACTGACTCCACGACAGAGCTGAGGGCGTCAGATGTGGAGCTAAGGTCGGGAGGCGGGGCACCGTCAAGTGATGATACAAACGCAAGCCAGGATGGCAAGGAGGAAGATGGGGGTATTTGTAGCGGCATGGTGGCAGTGAACCTCTCTGAGACCACATGGTCTGTGAGCTGTTGCACCATACGCTTTACACCCTGGAGCTCAACGTACAACACCACCATAACTCCGCTAAGGGGTGCCATGGTATCTGCTGACGTCTTTGAGTCGGATGGTGACGAAGAAGGACGGGACCGTATCCAGGGCATTTGCCACCCAGTAGGACGCTGGCGACACAGGCGCCAGCCATGGTGCTGATCGCCACAGTAGTATCAAGCAAAGCCACTAGTTGCCTAAGGCGCATGCCATGGGTGCAATTGCCACTGTGGACGTCGCGTCTACCACACAAGCAGTGCTGGTGCCAACCACAGTGTCGGCTGCGCTCCTTGCCACGCTTATCTGCTCAACTCCAAAGCTTGGCGTGGATGAGTGCACACGGAACTTGCTCCCACTGGTACAAGGCCACAGGGGGAGGTGAGCAACCAAGGCACAGTCTCTTAGACGTGGTGCGACACCGTCACAAGGAAGACCACCACCACCCTGGTGGTGAACTACTATGCGACTGCTACGCGATTTCCATGCTGCTATCGTGTGGCAAACTCAATGTGCGACCTTGAGTTGCCTTGAGTGCTAATGTTGTTGTCGCTATTGCGTACGACCGCTATCAACGCCGATGACTTTGGTCCCCGCCACACTTCCCATGGCGGGTAATGCTGCTGGTGGTGTTACTACGGCTGCGACTATTGCTGCTACACCGGTTGCCGTCACCAATCAACGACTGCGATCCCTGACAACCTCATTTTTTCCTTTTTCTATCACTGATCACTTCGGTGCCAATGGGGTTACCCCACTCGGGTTTTTTCTCTAGTGTCCCACTCGTGGACCCCCCTTGTCCTTTTTTTTTCTGCTGTCTGGCTTGACCCTCCCCTTGAGCGAGATCGTCTAGCGCGCTCGCTCGGCAGGCTCACTGATCGGCGAGCTTGCCTGTGGGCAAGCTCCTTGACGCCCCCCTCTGCCCTTACGGGCAAGCCCATCGCAGCAGGAAACTACACGGTAGCTTCCTGCTGCTGGCAGTAGCATGGTAGTGCCACGCCGACCGGTCAAAGGAGCCACATGGCTCGAGTGGGGTCACCTGGGACTGTGTGCGGAGAGACGGGATGGCTTGAGGGTCGGAGACCCTCATGCACCACGGTTCTGGCCTAGTCGGCCAAGGATTCTGTCGAATCTGTTTCAACCCCACTCGTGGACCCCCCTTGTCCATTCTTTTGCTCTTTGGCTCGACTCTCGCCTCGAGCGAGATCGTCGAGCGCGCTCGCTCGGTGGGCTCACCGATCGACGAGGTCGCCAGTGGACGAGCTCCTCCATCCCCTCCCTGTCCTTACGGGCAAACCCATCGTAGTAAGAAACTACACAATAGCTTCCTACTGCTGCAACGAGGACGGGACTAGCTGTAGTTGCTCTCGCGGCTGTTGCGCGTGCTCTTGCGTGTACTGCTACTGCCAATGCTGAAGCGCACGTGACGAAGCGCCGTTGCAGTTGCTGTTACTGCACTCTACTGTTGTTGCCTGCTGGTGTTGATACTGTCGAGTCTACTACTGCTGGCCCTACTCTTGCTGTGTGCACTACTACTGCTACAGTTGCAAGGCACGCGTGCAGTAGCTCAACGCCACTACTGTTGCTACTTCCGCGACCGTTGCTTCCCTCCGCTATTGATGTAGCTCTTGACTACTACTCATTGCTGCTACAGCTAGAGCTACTCGCAGCCGTCGTTGCTACTCGCTTGCTGCTAAGGTTGCTGCCCTCCGCCGCTACTGCTGCAACCGCTCGCTGTTGCCGCTGCTGCTACTACTACAACTACTATTGTTTCTACTACTCCAGCTACTACTCGTAGCCGCTACTGTTGCATGTGCTTCCCGACTCTATTGTTGCTGCGGCTGTTATTGCTGGAGTTTCCAGTGGCTACTACCTCTTTCTTGTCTCCCTCCACCGCTACGCTGCAACGTAGTCGTGGTGCGTCCTTCCAAGATATGCTGTTGCTTATATGGGTGGCTCTTGGTGCTGCTATGTCTCTGTTGCAAAGCACAACGAGCTGTGAGTCGTTCGCTCTGGTACCAAAATGAGATTTCGAGGAAGCTCCTAGCAAGCTTGCCACTGACTAGGCGTCAGCACTTAGTCAGCTCACGGCGTCAACATAGGTCGGATGCGGAACGGCAAGGGTTTGGCTAGGCAACACAAACAGAGTGTGAAATGTGCTTCCATAAATAAAACACATGCAGAGAGATACAACATAAAGCCACGACCACCTAGATAACTTTCAAGCCTTGTGCGCAACTAGCGCAGCCAAGGGCGCGTTTGGTTGTGCACTAGGCGCAACTCGCGCAAAACTACACAGACTGCCAAAACGGCCAAGTAGAGGCTTAAACACTCGCCCGGTCACAACCTCCGGCATAGGCGTCAGAACGACGTGTCGTTTGAACCAGAACGACCAGTCAAATGAGCCTGACACGTCCACAATGTGCCAGGAAGGTCTCCTCGTGACCCCGGAACATGTCTCCAGGTGCCCAGGCCTCAACTAGCGAGCAAGGTACGTAACTAGACGCCGGGCAACACGTCATGAGCACCCGCCATGCATACATTTGTTCAAGGCTCTAGGTCTCCACTCGCACCTGTACTATCCACCATGTGCGCGGGTGTCGACCAGAGCCACCTCAGGTCTCCTCGTGACCCCGGAACATGTCTCTGGGTGCCCGGGTCTTAACCACCGAAAAAACTATAGCAGCTACACAATCACAACCCCAGATTTCAGAACACAATAGATGCATCACATCAAAGATATCATAAGTGATAATGAAGTCTTGGATCTCTACAAGTCTTGTGATACCACAACCGTTGTGCGGAGCGATGTTATCTCAAAGTACACACAACAAGATCCGCTACCTCGTTTGTTGGGGGAATGTCGTGGATTGCTCACTGTTGATCCACCATTGCCGAAATCTTTGCTGGTTGATTATGCCCATAGGCGGATGCTTACACTGCGTTCATCGTCATCATTACGAAGTCTGAGATAATCTAGACGGTTGAGATGTGCTGAAGACTTGTGTGAGGTTTTTGCCTATGAGAAAAATCTTCGATCACCCCTTTGGCGTTGTTGAGCGTAGATATGGAGTGTTATGTATGACATGGACACTCCAAACATGGCAATTGTGGAGCAAAAGATGTCCCAAAGGTTTATGACGATACACTCATTGGGAATTCGTTAGAAGCGAGTAATTCGATGGTCAATTTTTGGATTGTCGAGTGCACAAGAAACAGAAACAGGTATACATGGCTTATGGGGCGTTTGAGTCGAGAGATGCCTGTGACTCTGCATCGTAAGAGGTTACTTTGAGAAGTTGAGGGGTTTTTAAAATATCAAGGCACATGTCTATAGAACTGTATTATGATTTAGATGTCGATGCAAAACCAATGAAACGCCTACATGGTTGGAGATAGTTAATTTGAAAACCTCCGAAAAGTGCTTGATTACTCTATAATGTTTTGGAATGGATCGTGGGAGTATGGGCAGGTGGCCGAACTGGAATAGGCAGAATGGCTTAATTATTTGAAGGATGAAGCGTCTCGGGACCTGAATCAAAGGTGTGAAATTCCAAAGAGCCGAGTTAAGGGACTCGTGTACACGAGGGTATGGAATCGTGGATGTGTGAATTGTTGAGTTGAGAAGTACCTGATTGAATGAAGGCATAAAATTAATATAATATAACATAGGAAAATATTATCATTTTGAAGGGAATTTTCACCTGAGAGAATATGATGGGCCCTGAGTTCCCTTATGTTCCTCAATGAACGTGGATGCTTCCATGTGGCTTTCATTCTACTATTGAAGCATATCAGCAGGTTGTGAATTTTCGTCACTGTAAGTTCGACTTGTCTGAAACGAACACTTTCGGTCCGTGCACCACCGGTCTGAAGTCGCCAGGAGCCTGCGGCAAAGTTCCACCCCATCAGCCACAATCTCTTTCCACACTGCGCAGCCCACGGAAAGTGCCAGGCTGGAGCTACACGTTCTAGTTTGTATGCCACGCTGGAGGAGATCCTGGTGAGTATGAGCTACACGTCGCTGTGGCGACGGCAGGCATCTGACACTAGCGCTCTTTTTCGGCGGCCGTACGGCTTACTGCGTCGTCCTCTTCCTCATGATGCAGCAGGCGGCCTTCCAGCTATGGGAGGATGAATCAGGCAGAGCGGGCGGATGGACCCGACTGACAGAGAAAATGCAACGGCAAACTAATCCGGTTAATGCCATTCACTTCAAGGGATTTCAAGTTGAAAAATGTTTAAGCGTCGTAAAGATAGGAGAAACGTCAGGACGATGTACAAGCGCACGAGTTGGATCGTTTTAACCATATTTAATTTCATGACGACAAGAAAACCGTTTTCGTATGTCACCCTGCATTGAATCTCTCAACAGCGAAAAAGAATGTTCATTCAATACACCTGGGTTCTCGACGATATTTTGAATTTGTCGCGACATCCCGAAATCCACTTCGCCGTTATACTCTGCGAATTTCGTCGCTCAACGCACGATTCTTCTCGCCGTGTAGCTGTTGCGAAAACCTGGCGACGATTGTCGTCCCGGCTTGCACGTGGAGGCCTTGCTCGTCCACCAACAATGTTGGTTGTCTTGAACTCCATCGTTGTGTTGTTGCGGTGTTGATAGGCCTTCTCCGTTCTGCTCCTCTCTCGCTGGAGCAAACGCTTCTTTCCAATGGCTGCTCTTCAGGCTACCGCGGTTGCCGCGACCCCCTCTGGCATTGCGGTCAGCAGCAGCCTCTCCTCCGTGAAGAGAGCAGTCCGCCCAGCAACCTGCAGTCACAATGGTTTGCGGCTTGTGTCCAGTGCTGTCGTGAACAAGAGCAGGGCTGTCTCGTCATCCAGGAAGTCCCGCGTTGTCTGCGAAGCTACCGAGACCCAGGCAGGTTCGTTGCATTCACTGGACTGACAGCAGCTCATCGAGGTCCCCACATTGCGTTGCTTCAACAAGGTCTCCACGAAGAGTCGCTGCAGTACGATCGGCTGCTCTGTCCTGGATCCGCTGATGGAGTGGTAGCTGGCTGGTTTGCATTGGCCGCAGGAGTGCCTCATGGGTCGGTAACTTGTTGTAGCATCCCACGCGAGGCAGGAATGAGGGCAGGTTTTTCCTGGTCAGATGACGGGAGCTTGTTCTCCCCTCACCCAAAGAGACGAACCATTGTCGTTTGTCTTGTCTGTCTATCACGTGCTCCTATCTTGTGTCCTGATACCGGAATTTGTCTTCCTTTCCACGTTCACCTTCCTTCGCATGTGCAGCCGGGGCCGTGTCCGATGCCACGTTCAAGGAGCTCGTTCTGGACTCTGACGTTCCCGTCCTTGTAGACTTCTGGGCTCCTTGGTGCGGTCCATGCCGCATGATTGCTCCTCTTATCGATGAGCTTGCAGTTCAGTACGCTGGCCGGATCAGATGCCTGAAGCTGAATACCGATGACAGCCCTGGCGTGGCCACTGAGTACGGCATCCGCAGCATTCCTACTGTCATGATCTTTAAGGGTGGCAAGAAGGTTGACACCGTCATTGGCGCCGTGCCTAAGAGCACCCTCACATCCACCATCGACAAATACTTGTAAGGCGCACCTGTTGAGTGGAGGACAGGGTCCAGCTCTGGGTGGAGTGGACAGCTCTTGAGGCTGATCTGTTTTGAATTTGTTCAGCCGGGTTAGTTTTCGTCGAACACTTGTTCTCTTCGGCCCTCGTGGAACACAGCCACAACTCTGGCTATTCAGGGCCGGTAGCGGCCTTCAGGCGCTACGCTTCTTCCTGTGCTGCAACCCATTACTTCTCCTCTGCTTTCCGGCTNCGTCATCGGCGCCGTGCCTAAGAGCACCCTCACATCCACCATCGACAAATACTTGTAAGGCGCACCTGAGGGGAGGACAGGGTCCAGCTTTGGGTGGAGTGGACAGCTCTTGAGGCTGATCTGTTTTGAATTTGTTCAGCCGGGTTAGTTTTCGTCGAACACTTGTTCTCTTCGGCCCTCGTGGAACACAGCCACAACTCTGGCTATTCAGGGCCGGTAGCGGCCTTCATGCGCTACGCTTCTTCCTGTGCTGCAACCCATTACTCCTCCTCTGCTTTCCGGCTTTGCCTCTCCTTGAAGATATTACTTGTATTCAGAAGGCGAGCATATGTAATGACACGTCTCAAAGCTGAATGCCTTTCCCATGGAAATGCGAGGAACATGGATTGCGCCAAATTCGGTTCTTTTTTGTAACCTGTAAACTGGTACTGCCGTCATACAAGCCAATGGCTACGTTGGGATTTGTGTCTTGGTCCTGCCTCATGCAACCGTTGGAAAAAAAATGGATGAACATGCAAGTTCAAGTGAACAAAGCTGCTGCCTACTGTTTCCATGTTTCAACTACCTCTGCTTAGGAGACGGATCTTGCTGTTAGTACGTACACCATCCTGGAACTGTGTTCAAAATGACCTTTGACCCTGCTGGGATGTCTCCCATGTGACGTATAGAAAGCGTGTTGGTGTCAGCCTGTATCAGTGTCTCTGTTATAGGAGTTGTGTTCCACAACTACCTCTTATAGGGACTAAGGCTTGTTCAGAGAGGGAAACATTGTCTAAATGCTCAATCAGCCCTGAAGAAGGAAAGGACTAACTTATGTGTGCTAAATCTCACTCATGGAGAGTACACACCACCTGGATCTGTGTTGAACACTGAATCTCAACAGAGTCAATGATGATAAGACGAAGACGGATTATGTGCGATGATCTTAATAATTTGGGCAAACCCTAAGCCGAAAGATAGTGGCCCTGGCCAAAGAGGAGCTGCGAGGCAATCTGACAATCACCAATCTCTCCAACTTGCAAGTGGCACACAGACAATTATGTATGGTTACTGAGCAACAAGATGGTGATGTAATCATACTAGAAACCCTCCAAAACATCTAGTAAGGACTCGTCGATAAAAAATCTGGAGGGGGAGTCATCCCATGTCACACATGTTCTTGCCCCTCTAAAACCAGGAGCGTGTTGTGATGTGAGTTGTCCCTGTCTGTTTGTATAGCTTTCTGTGTCCAATCGGTCGTGTCCATGCTCGTGTAGATCCCTGATGCGGACGCAGTTAGCGCCAGAGCACCCACGAGTGGTGGCTCCACCCACCAGCAGCTGCCAGACAGCTGCAACGACATCCTGGGTGCTTTCCGGGGCGCTTTGCGGTTTCTCTGTAGACACTAGAGTTTTCTCGGTATACTGGCTCTTGAGCCCGTTTTGCATGTTTTGCATTGTCTGTCCACCGATCGATGCCAAACTTGTGCGTGTGACTAGTCATAACGTCCGGCTCAAGATTCTACATCTCTAGGTTCAGACGGTGTTGCGTTTGGATACCTGTGCGCAGAGTTACGGCCAAAACAATGATTTTTGGCCAGTTTTTAGGACAAACTGACACTGTCTCGTGCGTCACCCACCGTGCGTCGCTACAACTATTTATGCTATGAGCTTGTTAGGTGTCATCTCTCTCTGCATTTACTAAGCTGTTGGAGCTTATGAGACTTTGCGCGTCTCCCTAGCCTGACCCTTGCTGTTTCTTGCACATGCTTGCTTGTTAGTGCGCCACATGACTGGACAGTGTCGCCACGTCAACATGAGCAATGTTAGGAAGCTTCCTAGCAATTTCTCATGGTATCAGAGCAGCGAGACCTCTCTCGCTGAGCTACGCCGCAGAGACGCAGCACCCGCAGCAGCAGTGAGAGTCACCGTTGCCGCCATATTATGGGACCCGTCACAGCTGTTTTCAGCAGCAACACCTCCCACACAATCCCCACCACGTCACCGGGTGAGCTGCGGCAGTTACCAGCTCTAGCAGCCAAGCCGAGCAGCAGCAACAACACTGGGTGGCAGCAGGAGCCGTGTCTGGCTGCTCATCTGTACAAAGAAAAAAATGAAAAAACAAGTACTAAATGTCACATGCAAGGCTTGCACAAGGTTAGGTACCCTAGTGCTTTATGATTTCGTTGTATGAAATAATATTCAGGGTGCCCAAAAAGTCCGTTTACCCATAGCTTTTCCATGTATTTTAATGCAACGAATTGGGGTCATGCGTGTTCGTAATTTCGTTGTGTTAATGGTCATTAGGGTATTTTTTCACGTGACGTTCCTTGTAAATTGCATGTTCGAAGAGCTGGTGTTTGAATTTTCGGAGTTCGAACGTGCGCGCCAAACACTTGGTCGCGCCCGGACGTGCACGATTGTTTTCGTTGCCGCCGTGGCACGCGACGCGATGCTGTTTGATGCTGTCAAACGGCGTCGGGTCGTCGTGCGTAGCGCCGCATCGCGTCGCAAAACTCCATGCACACAACACGCAGGAGTACAATTGCACGCTCATCCAACCGTACCACCACTGCCGTCATCCACCTCAGCTAAGCATCAACCACCATGTCTCTGTTGTCCTTCTTTTCCAAAGTCTCTCGCGAGGAGCACCATGACAACGTTGTCCGTGCCTTGAGCGGATCCCGGCCCGTCGCCCTACCACACCGTGGTCCAGGTCGTCCACGCAAGACGACTGTTCTACCGCCGTCCGTGACGCCGGCGGCGTCTACCGTCCCCGTGTCCGAGCCATCCGCCCCTGAGAAGTCCGCCGAGACGTCCATCCACGAGAGGCTGCCACGGAAGAGGACGCGAGTCGTGCTGTCCGACGATGAGGACGAGGAGCCTGTCCGCCCGAGAAACGAGGAGCCC
>SZWC01015120.1:6705-36430 GCA_023375785.1 Penium margaritaceum
TCTATATCTATATCTATATCTATATCTATACCTATATCTATATCTATATCTATATCTATATCTATATCTATATTTATATCTTTATCTATATCTTTATCTATATCTATATCTATATCTATATTTATATCTAGATCTATATCTATATCTATACATATATCTTTATCTATATCTATATCTATATCTATATCTATATCTATATCTATATCCATATCTATATCTATGTCTTTAACTATATCTATATCTATATATATCTATATCTATATCTACATCTATATCTATATCTATATCTTTATCTATATCTATACCTATATCAATATCTATATCTATATCTATATCAAAATCTACATCTATATGTATATCTATATATATATGTAAATCTAAATCTATATCTACATCTATATCTATATCTATATCTATATCTATATCTATATATATATCTATATCTATATCTATATCTATATCTATATCTATATCTATATCTATATCTATATCTATGTCTATATCTATATCTATATCTATATCTATACCTATATCTATATCTATATCTATATCTATATATATATCTATATCTATATCTATATCTATATCTATGTATATCTATATCTATATCTATATCTATATCTATATTGATATCTATATCTATATGTATATGTATATGTATATCTATATGTATATCCATATATATATCTTTATCTATATCTATATCTATATCTATGTCTATGTCTATATCTATATCTAAATCTGTCTATATATATATATTTATGTCTATATCTATATCTATATCTATATCCTTATCCATATCTATATCTATGTTTATATCTATATCTATATCTACATATACATATTCATCTCTATATTTATATGTTTTAATATATATATCTATATGTGTATCTATATGTATCTAGATGTACATATGTATCTATTGATATCTATATTCACTATGTATCTATGTCTATATCTATAGCTGGATCTCTATCTATATCTATACCTATTTCTATGGCTGTATTTATATCTATATCCATGCCTATATCTACATCAATAGCATTAAATACATAGTATAGATAAAGATATAAATATAATTATAGACATGGCTAAAGATATAATGAAAAGTAGACATAAATCTATTTGAAAATATAAACTTGGATATAAATATTGAAAAAAAAATCTATATTAGTTGAACATTTTCGATTTTCATTTGTATGGATTTATTTCATGATGTCAATCATACGCATGTAATTGTTATTGCTCTTTAATTAATGAATGTATCTTTTTCACACATTGAGTAATGGTGAAATCCACATATTTTCCATTTTTTAGTACTTATTGAGGATAGATGAAGAAATTATGTTGAAATATTTCATATTTACATCATTGAATAGAATGAGAGAGCAATCGAATTTGACAAATCTAAGAAAAAAATCGTTATTTATGTGTTCATCCGCTATTATTTGGAATTTTTACTTTCATCTTCATTGCAACCTTTGGTAGAATAAATTTATATTCTTTGAGTTGAAACTGATGTCATGAATTCCATCCTTATGTCTATGTGAAAGGAAAATCTAATATATTCGAACTATGCATGATGATCTGAAATATCATGATAAACGTTGCTATGAATTGAACTTTTTCACTTTGTAATAACATATTTACCAATTCATTTGATTCAAATGTACTTTTTTCTTGTTTTGGATCATTTTTGCTTGAGATTTAAATGGGTGTTTCGCTAAATTGCTGTTGTCTTGTCGTTTTTTGAAATGCTATTCTGGACCTTAGATGGAAGGCGGCCCGGCGCGGCTCATCGTGTTGCTTTCTGACCTTTTAACGTCAGCGCAAGGTGTTTTTCTTCTTTTCGTTGAGGGTATTCTTTGCGGCGAGAACTCTATTGCAAACCGTCAGGTTCGCAAGTTCAGCCCTCCTTGTTTTTTATTCTATTACTCGCCGGGTTTGCGGAGTTGGATTTATCTAGCAAAAGCTCCAATCCACGTCTCCGAGGACTTAGCCGTGAGCCCATTCCGATTGCTGACGCGGCTTAAGTCGCCATAGTTAGAAGACACGTCTCTACACTTGGTCGCGGTACCCTGACACGGATTAGGACTTCGCTGTATTTTTTTTCAGCACTTCTGTCGCGTCCGGAAGACAGGATCCCTCTGAGCGCGATTTTCCTTGCGGAAGCGACTCCCAATCCGAGAAATACGTGCGAATCGGACAGACTTCGCGTAGCAACCAGGGTATTTTCCAAAACAGATACCGGACATCGCAAGCAAGCACTTGCCTGCACTGACGACGACTTCTCGGACAGGAGGGGAAGGTCGAGCAAAACTCGTTTCCGAGGCAGATAACATCTTTGAACTCGGCTTCAGTCTATTACTATGTAACCCCGATGCAAGCCTGCGTGCAGCCAATGCCACTGGTTCATCTACTGAGAGCCTCATGCCCACGAAACTGAAAAGGGCAAACTTGTCCGAGGCGATGACCTGACTAGTCGCCACGACAATTTGCGACGATGAGGACAGGTATAAAAGGTGAGCGATTGTTCCGAAAAAATGTTAAAACACATGCCACGGTCAGCAATAGCGCATGGCAAACTCCGCCGGCAAATCTCGTAAGCGCCAAACTCCGACCTGACGTGCGAGACCTACCTGGTACGCCGGCTGAATGGGGAGTTTTGTGAGGGCAGTGTGTATGATAAACATAAAATTGTTGTACATGTTTGATTCAGACTCATTCCTGCTGAGCCCAACTAATTACGAACAACAGAATAGGACCTTCGCTCAAACCGTCGTGAATGTGTGAAGGTTAGCGCGTCGATGTATCACAAACGAGCAGGGCAAACTGTTTTCGAATAAATGGAGGACAGAATTGCCTAGGCGGATAGACAATGATTCAGCCATTTAGGTCGGCTTACTTCTGCGACCACCGCTATGAACGTTGAGCATCCGATAGCCTAGGATTCAGGTAGGTCCAAACTTTACAGTCTGCCTAGATCCGACACCTTCCAGTAGGACAGAGCAAAAACTAGGATTATTTGGTCAATTTATCCAAATGAAAATGGGCAAACTTGTCGGAGGCGATGACCTGACCAGTCGCAACTATGTTTTGCGACGATGTAGACATGAGGGCATGGCAAGCTTCTACACTGACTTTTTACTCCAAAAAGATGTGATTGTCAGCAATGACCGCAGGATTACTCCACCGGTAAATCGCGTCATTGCCAGACTCCGACCTGACGGGAAATTTTCACCTCGTACGCCGCCCCAACAGCGAGCTTTTGAGGGACCATGTGTTTCAGGAATATAAAACTTAGAATTAAACTGCAACATATGTTAGCACCGGCGTTTGACTTTAGGAAACCAGTGTTGCCATCGGGGTCCGTGGTAACCCCTATACCGCGACCCCGAGACATCGATAAACATCGATGTAACATCGAGGTCGGGGTTTCACATTTTTCGTGTGCGAACACGTACGGTCCACGCACCGGCGTGGGGTCCCCCTCGCCACTTGAGGTGCGTTCGGCCGGCTGACTCAAGATGTGTTGTCGGTGTGCATCGACGTCCATCGATGTGTTGCCGTGTATTGTTGTCCAACTTCATCAAAGTAGACCATAAAAGTAAGTCAAAGCAGGGATATACTGGAATACTTGGAATCTCATCAGTTAGAGGTTTTGACTTTCGTAGTTTGCAAGTTTGAAATTACGCAGTAACCGTATGGGTGTTTAGCTCTCACATATTTTTGTGCTCTAATATTTTTGCGTGCTCTGTTTTGAGCGTCGAATGTCATTCAGATGTTTGCATTGGTCGACTGCTTTGCCCTGTTACGTGCCATATTTGGAGACATTTTTCACGGGTTTGTACCTTGTTTCGGTCGAAAACAATGGCACTGTAAATATTTATGTAAGAATCTTCGCCGGCATCTAGCCTGATATCTCATGCGGCACAGGATTGCGGTTTCCGCGCCGTCGGATGTGCCAACATCCACCAATGTGGTGCATCCAATGGCGATTGTAAAGGCAACCAGGTGCGATGTCGCTGTAGTGAACACGTCGGACAAGCCACTTCGGCCACAATCGTGGCCAACGGCTCGCTCCACATATGCCGCTCAAACTGTTTCGAGGAATACAAATTTGTTGACACATTGAATATGACATTTTACTTTGCAAACGGTGGTTTGAAGGACTATCGAACAAGAAACCACCATGAGCATAGTACCACTCATCGTTTGACGTACAGTACGTCAAATTTTTGCAAGGTGGTAGACTCCGCTCGGGGTTTAGAAAAATTAAGTGAGCACGCTGCCACGTGCGGTGGTTGCGGCTACGGGGTTGTCTCTGACCGAGGCCAAAGTTCTGGCCACGCTCGGCTAGGAAGCACGGCGGACCGTGGCCTCGTCAGTTAGCGACGGCCCTCTACGGCCTCCCCCCTGCTCAGTGTCAAGTTCCGTGCCTTAGGCACGGGAAAACCAGGCCCCTCAACTCCTGGAACGTCCCCTCCTCAGCACCATGTCTGCGGCTGCTTCATCCTCAATGACAGCATCATCGTCAGAGCCGCCGCTTGTCGAGCCCCCCAGAGTGGCACCATGCAGGGGAGATTTTCTCACCCTTGCCCTCTCCCGCCACCTCAAACCTTCTCCAACGGCTGCAAAGAAGGCGGGGTTCCAGTGCGGTTCATGTGGCGGCGTCTATCCCGGCACCTGCGACCGTATCAGGGGCCATTTCGGAGAAAACAACGCCAACATCGCCAAGTGCCCGCATCCCCCACCCCTTGCACGCGATGCCCTGGGCCTGGAACGGACTCCTATCCCTCCAGACGATTGGAAGCCCCACTGTGGCCGCCTCTACAACGGCAAGGGCGAGTCCTGGGGCACCAGGGACAAGCCAGTTGCATGGGCAAGGATGTGGGAAGAGAGGGAGAGGGCGGCTCAGAGGGAGAGAGCAAGGATCACCGCCGAAGATGAGGAGGAGCAGTAAGAAGCAGAGCTGCAGGCTGCTGCAACAATGCTAGCTGCACAGCAGGCAAACGCGATCCTGAACGCCATGCCCTTGGTTGATGTGAACCGCATGGCCGGCATGAGGCAGAGCAGCATGAGGGGTTTCACAGACCAGGCCAACAATGACAAGTGCTAGATGGCAATTGTCAAACTCATGGCGTACAAGGCGCTGCCCATCTCCTTCTGCAAGGAGGCCCCCATGATGGAGGTCATTTCCACCGCCAAGCACACAACCCCTTCATTCAGGCTGCCCCACCGCGACAAGGTTGTGGACACCATCCTCCCTAAGCTGGACAGGGACCTTGAAGAGCTGGACAGGCCGCTGAAGGACCAGTGGGCTATCTACGGCTGCTCCTTGGCGGTAGACGAGTGGGCCGATGAGCAATCTCGGCCCATTTACAACGCGATGGCCGTCAACATCGGCGGCTCGTGCCACATTTTTTCTCGTGATGCCAGCGGCCTTGTGAGAAACGCCAACCACATGGCGGGGATGATCGAGCAGGCCATTGAGGAGGTGGGGGTGCAGCACGTTGTTGGTGTTGTCTGCGACAACACCAACGTGAACAAGAGGGCTTTTGAAGATTTGAAGGACAAGTACCCCCAGATTTTTTTCCAAGGGTGCTGCGCACACAACATCGACTTGGTCATGAAGGATCTTGGCAAGAGTGAGTGGGGGGCTGCAATCATCAGCAAGGCGGAGAAGCTGGTCGCCTTTTTCCGCAACAACGATAGGCCAAGAACGTGGCTGAAGAAGGAGAGTGGGGGGCGTGTGCTGCTGCCCCGTTGTGAAACTCGCTTCGCCACAACGTACGACGTGTTGCAGCGGCTGCTGGACATGCGGCCATTTCTGTGGAAGATGGTGCAGGATGCCCAGTGGAAAGAGATGGGCAGCCAACGCGACGCTGGATTTCAGGCCCGCAAGAAGTCAGTGCGAAGCATGATCAAGAGGCAGGTTTTTTGGGTGCAGGTGAAGCAGTTTCGCGACCTCCTTGTGCCCTTGGTGAAGGTGCTGCGTATAGCAGACCATCCAGGGAAGGGTGTGGCCGATATTTATGAGGGGCTGCTAGACGCCATGGAGGACTTGGGCAAGTTGGGTGAGCCAAGAGGTAACAAGCCGGCACGCGTCGGAGCCGCACAGGTGCAGCTTGCAACAAGCAGGCTATCACAGCGCTGGAAGGCAGACATGAACTGCCCCCTGTACGCAGCAGCAAGGCGACTCCACCCTACCCATTTCGGCAACAACCTCAGCGGCGATGCCGAGACTGTCACAGCATGGTCGGCCGTCGTGGATGCCTTGGTCCCCGCGGACGAGCACGACCAGATTCAAGATGAGATCCGCGCTTTTCAAAACGGCCAGACAAGCACGGTGGTTGACCCATTNCATTTCAAAGCCACCAGCAAGCGCAGGCCCCGCGATGCAAGCTGGCTGGCTGACAAGGATGCCTCCGACAGTGAGGATGACGGTGAGCTCACTGAGGTGGGGTGGAATGATGGAGAGGGTGAGGCAGGTGATGGTGAGGATGTAGGGGACGAGGGGGATGAGGGTGATGAGGGTGGAGATGGGGAGGGAGGTGAAGAAGAGGAGGAGGAGCAGGAGGAAGGGCGGGAGGGTGAGACGACAGATGTGGAGGGCCCGAGCCATGCGAGGCCGATCCGCAGCCGTAGCATGATGGAGGCAGTGACCTCCATCTTTGGTGCAGGTGTGGCATGTTCTACAGCTGTAGCAGGAACTGCACGGACTGCCGCGCGTGCACGTGCTGCTGCTGCAAGCGCGGGTGCTGGTGGTTCAGCAGAAGCAGCTACAGGAGATGCTAAAGTTGGTACTGAAGGTGCTGTCGGAGGTACTGCTGGAGGTGCAGCTGGAGGTGCTGCAGGAGGTGCAGCAGGAGGTGCTGCAGGAGGTGCAACTGGAGGTGCAACTGGAGGTGCTGCTGGAGGTACTGCTGGAGGTGCAGCTGGAGGTGCTGCTGGAGGTGCAGGAGGACGTGGTACTGGGGGTTCTGCTGGACGTGCTGCTGGGGGTGCTGCTGGACGTGCTGCTGGGNAGTTCTGCTGTGGGTGCTGCAGGTGGTGCAACTGGAGCTGCAAGGATGAGCAAGAGGATGGCGGCGGGGAGTGCTGCCAATGCAGTAGAGAAGCAGCAGAAGCGCAAGACCCGTGCTTGATGCCCCCCCCCTGTCATGCAGGTTCAGATGTGCAGTCTTCTTGCGTTGCAGCCTGCTTTCCACCAGCCATGCACCATAGTGTGGAGGGCTCCATGGGCTTGGTTGTCATGCTTGTGATGTGCAGGTTGTTGCATATTGAACTGCATTGCCTTCAATGTTGAACTGCGTTGCCTTTTTTTATTGAAACCATATAGTTGCTTTTTTATTGGACTGCTTGGTGCTCCCAACATGCAAACGTTGCAAACGTCATCTTTGCTTACATGATTGTGAATGGCAATGCTACTTACAAGATGTGATTCCTACTTTCCGTGAGTAGACTGTGCACACGGAGTTGTTTCAGCAAAGTGTCCATTTTAGATATGAATGCTGAAATGTAGTGCATTGTCACTCTGGTTAAGATAGGTCTACATAACAATGTAACATAGTTATGGAGTTCTATATGATCCGTGCAATGCTTCATAAATGTGGCATGAAAAGATTTGATGTGAGTGATGATTTCATAGGAATTGGCAGAGTTGTGAAGGTGGCAAAACATTTCCACAAGGAGTCATATGCAATTGTCGATGTGTCGATGTAACTGAGGCCAGATACATCTACACATCGATGTCCGAGGCGATGTGTCGATGCCCGAGGTACAACTGTGAACACTGCTGTAAACACAAAGACTGCCAGATCCCGTGAAGGGCGTGTGGCTGAAACCAACTGCCAACCTGACACACTACACACTGGAGCGCATGCAGTCAATAAGTATCTTACAAAAAGTTGAACAACTTTAAAATGTTTTTGCAAGAGTTAAAAAAAATCAAAGTATTATTCTTATGGCTTGCCAGACCAGAAACAAACCTCAAGGCAAAATGCTGTTGTTTTGAGCCGATGGTACATTGCCAAGTTAGGGGGAAGGAGTTGTGGGAGTTGAGTGAAGGGCTTGATCAACATCAGGAGGTAAAGGAGGAGGAGGAGGGGGAGGAGAAGGAGAATTAGGGGGAGGAGGAGGAGAATTAGGGGTAGAAACATATCCTTGAATCAGACCACCTTCAAAGTTCAAGTCCAAGCACTCTCGGTCAAAGGATAAACAAACGGTTTGATATCTTAGAAAACAAGGACGGCCGGAATCGCTCGGGCGTCAAAGCGGCCGTCCAACCGTTCAGGTCGGCTTGTAACTTCAAACATCTTTGCCTGGTTTGAGTGTCCGGTCGATGAGGAATCAGATAGGCTCCTATGCTAGTAGCCCTTGGCGACACATCACCTCTCACAAGGACAAGGAGGAAACCAGGATTATCTGATCAATTTATCCAATGAAAATTTTGTGCCTGTTCACTTTTGCAAGGGCAAACTTGTCCGCGATGACGACCTGACCAGTCGCCATGACTGGCTACGACGACGACGGCATGTATGAATGACAAGAGTCAGATCCAAAAGCTAGTTTTCCAAATATGTGACTGTCAGCGATGACCCTTGGATTGATCTGGCCAGCTAATCCGACCTAAGCCATACTCCGATGAAACAAAAGTGCTTGCAGCAGAAGACAGCGATGACAGCGCGATTACGACAGGCGCGATATTTCTCAATGATGCTCTATGAGAGCATCATTCAGAAGACCCCTTTATTCTCTCATCGAGTTGTCATCGACTCATCAGCATCGACCATGGTATAGAGAACAGGACCTCCGATCGAACTAGAGGGAAGATAAGATGGTCAGAACCATCCGCTATAAGTTTCGGGACTTTACAAAGGTGAGACGGCCAATCGAGCCTGGGCGTGAAAACGACCGCCCAACCGTTCAGGTCGGTGTACCGCGCCGACCACCGCTACCAGGGCAGAGCTTCTCGGAGGCTATGAAACCAGGTAGCCTTAAATACTCTTCCTCCAGATGAACTCGACGCATGTGCTAAAGACAAGGCTCGAACCAGGATTATCTGGTCAATTTATCCCTTCTGCAATGACAGAGCCATGGAATGGCATGTCACGACTTGATATGACTTGTTACAACAAAGGCACCTTTGTCTACTTCACAGAGAAGCAAGCAGAACCCCCCTATCACATCATGGCTGCTTCTACATCCGACTTAGTAATTGAGTTCTTGTAGTTTGCCAAGCTATGTGTGAAACGACTCTAAGGTGCTATAGTCTCGCAAGTGCAGCGACTCGTAGTAGCTCCCAAGGGGTTCTACAGTCCTTGTTGTGATGTGAATGGTTTCATTCCATTTTTACAGCTTCTTGTGACCACTCACCCGTGTCCATGCTCGTGCAGATCCGTGATGCGGGTCCAGCTGCCGCCGGAGCACTGACAGGCGGTGGATCCATCCACCAGGAGCTGCCAGACGACTGCCACGACGTCCCGGATGCTTGTTGGGGTGCTCTGTAGTTTTTCTGTAGACGCTAGAGATTTCTCGGGGGACTGGCTCTCGAGCCCGATATGCATGTTTTGCATTGTCTGTCCACCGATGGATGCCAGACTTGAGCGTGTGACCAATCGTAGCGTCCGGCTCGAGATTCTGCATCTCTAGGTTTAGACGGTGTTGAGTTTGGATGCCTGTGCGCAGAGTTGCGGCCAGAACAATGGTTTTGAGCCGGTTTTAGAACAAACTGACACTGTCGCGTGCGTCACCCGCCGTGTGCCGCAGCAGGTATTCATGCTGTGTGCTTGTCAATTGTCATTTCTCTCTGCATTACTAAGCTCTTAGAGCTTATGAGACTTTGCGCATCTCCCTAGCCTGATCCTTGCTGTTTCTTACACCTGCTTCCTTTCTATTGCGCCAGCTAACTGGACAGTGTCGCCACATCAGCAGTAGCAAGGTTAAGAAGCTTCTTACCAATTTTTCTTGGTATCAGAGCAGCGAGACCTCTCTCGCTGAGCTGCGCCACAGTGACGCAGCACCAGCAGCAGTAGTGAGAGTCACCGCCGCCGTTACATCCCGTGACCTATCGCAGCCGACGTTAACAACAGCGACGTCACCACGCAATCGCCACCACCGTAGCAAGTGGAGCTGCGGCAGTGACGATATCTTGTAGCCACGTCGGTCACTAGCAGAAGCACCGGGTGGTAGCAGCAGCCGTGTCTGGTTGCCAGCATGTACACTAAAGAGATTAAAAAAAAAGCAGCTCACAGCAGCAGCTTGCGGCGGCGGCTATGAGCAATCGCAGCACGCAGCGGCGGCAGCAACTTGCTGCCACGATGACAGCAGCACCCGCGAGCAGCGCAGCGGTTATAGCAGCACAGTAGTAGACCCGCCGGAGCAGTAGCGGCGGCCTTGCACAGCACTGTTGTTGCACAACAGGTATGTGCAGCTGTGCAGAAACTACACAGCACTCCGCAGGCCTACGTGGCACTACGCAAGCCTGCGCAACCCCTACGCAAGTACGAGAAAGGGGTGACGAGGTCACCCCCACCGGTCACGCGAGTTCGCGTGACCTCCAAAAAATCGCTGGCCTAAAAAACGGTAGGGAAAAAATGCTAGCTTTCTTTACTAGGGTAGAAAACGCTGACGCGAGCATAGGCTGTGCTAACGTCAGCAGTTTTGGGGTCAAAACGTCAATTTTTGTGAGCTTTTCAACTCTTCAAGAAACAATGTCACTTTCTTGTTCGGAGCATTTATATGTTCGGCCCCGTACTGAGAATTAGGACGGCGCTATTCCGTGACAAGAGCAAAGGGCTGGTTGATCCCTATTCCTCCTCTTTGGGCGTTATGAGTCCGCGGTCGCAGTCCCTCATGACTGACGAGCTTCGTCAGTCGCTGGACGAGATGCGCCGGCAGCAGCGGAGGCAGTCCGACGCATTGCAAGAGATCGCGGAGTTACTACGAGGTCGTTCGATGGCTTCACAGCAGCCACCTTGAGGATCTACTGGAGCCGCACCATTTGCTCAGCAGTCTACACCCTACACAGCGCTGCGGCCTCAGCACCACTCATCACAGGTTCACACCTGGGATGAGGAGGAGATTGAGGGTGACTCACGCGCACACGAGATTCGTGTGTCTGAGGAGCGCATCTGTGAGTTACGTCTGGGATCGCAGCCTCGGACTCCGGCACCTTCTCGTTGTCAGCATCAGCCACGTCGTTCAGCAACGTTCACCTTTGGTGGCGTTTCCCTCATTGGTGGGCTCCCCATACCCCGTCCACCGTCTCCCTAGCTTGAGGTCGCCCTCCCCATGGAGCGGCGACCGAAGGACTTTGAGACACCTCCGCCCCGTTACGATAGCGACGAGGGCTTTGATTGTTGGGAGACCTTGTTTTAGGTGTGGGCCGATTCCGAGGGTGTCTGGCCCTACTACCAAAGCCAGTACCAGACCCGCGACGCTCACCAGGTCTGGACAGCAGCGAGAGCGATGCGCGGTCTCCTCTATGCCATGGCGCGGGAGACTGTGGCTGACTTCCGACCCTTTCTCGGTGAGACCCGGACCGGGACTGGAGCAGATCAACGTCAGGGCTGGGAGTTGGCCCTGACACTTCTTGCTGCGAGGACCCATGCCACGAGGGCGGCCCGACTACGTGAGTTTCACTCCCTCCGTCAGTTTCCTGCGGAGCTTACAGCTGACTACTGGAGGTGCGTGATGCACCTTTACACGCGCCTTGGGACCGGTGGCGGGACGCAGTTGTGGGCACTTGACACCATCATGATGGGGGCGCATTTGGACCACGTGAAGCTCTTTACGAGCTTCAATCGTGTGGCTCTTTCTGAGTTGTCTGAGTCACTACAGCTGCTTTCTTGGGCCCATCGCTACTTCATCCAGGCCACATCGGCTCATGAGGCTGCCATCGCCCATCAGCAGAGTCCACTTATTATAGTAGTGACTGCGACCCCTCCTACGCCTCTGTCCCAGGTCACCAGTCCCACCTCCACCGCTTCCTCGTCCTCCCCCTCTACCCCGAGCGGCCATTCTCAGGGTGTCGCAATAGCCGCATAGGTGAAGAAGGGGAAGAAGCAACGCGGGAAGGGACAGCAGCAGCAGCAGCAGCCGGCGAGTAGTGGCACTGGACGTTCTGTCCAGTGCTACAACTGTGGAGGCGCTCACTGCTACACAGAGTGTGAGCAACCCCTTGATTGGACTCGGATCATGCGCAACCTTCAGGCAACACACGCGTAGCGGATTTCCTCGAGTGACACACGGACTAGGCGCGCCGCAACCGCGAGTGCAGCAGACGCATCCGCTTCACCAGGCAGCAATGATGATGTGGACCCTCAAGATCGCACAATCGCGGAGCTTCATCAACTACTGGCGCTTCGTACTCAAGGAGGTGCAAGTGTGTTTTCACAGCCGAGTGGTCCTGAAACAGCTTGTCTTACTGCCTCTGTTGCCCATGATGATGCTTGCGGTGGAGCCATGTTTTCTTGCGATGAGGATGGACCTCACAGTACCGACTGGCTTGACGAGTCACATATCTGTTTTGTTCGTTGTTATCCTAAGTCCTCTGCTGAGCGTCCAGCAGAGGCAGAGTGTTCTGTGGCACGTTGCTCACTGTCGACGACCAGTTCTGAGCCGAGTGGCACCTGGATTATTGACTCTGGGGCCACCCATCAGATGACTTGTCGTCGTAGTGACTTCATTGTGCTCGGTCCCGTTGCGTCCGTTTGGTCTGTTTGCACATGGTCTGGTCAGTTGTTGCGTGTGCAGGGAGTTGGGGTTGTGCGGTTTGATGGTCCGTCTGGCCCCTTGTACATTTCTGATGTGCTCTTTGTCCGTAATCTTGAGCTCAGCCTGCTCTCAATTCGTGCATGCACCTGGATGGGTCTCACTGTTGAGCACTCTACTGACTCTGCCACAGTGACTACTCTTGACACACGCGCCATCGTGCTTCGTGCCTATGTTGTTGATGACCTGTATCGTGTGTCTCATTGCATTCCCTCTGTTTCTTCTCCCCATCTCTCCTCTGCACGTGTGTTTGTCACTGGTGTTCTCTCCCGTGAACACCAGCGCTTGTTACTTCGTCGCATCTGCCATGTGAGCTCGGACACTGTGTCGAAGCTCATTCGGACTCCGCCAGTCCTCAGTCTTGACGCAGCGTCTTTTGAGAAACCGCCGAAGACTGACTGTATTTTTTGCGCCCACGGTAAGATGCATCGCTGCTCTTACCCCGACTCCTCCTCCCGGGCACTGCGCCCACTAGAGTTGGTCCACTCGGACCTTCTCGGTCCTCTCCCGATTGAGTCCCTCTTTGATCGGGGTCGGTATGTTTGCACCCTGACCGATGACTTCATCCATATGCGGTGGATCTATAGCCTCCGCCACAAGAGCAATGCCGCATTGGCGGTCAGCCTGTGGCTTGTGATGGCTGAGCGTCAGTCTCGTCACACCCTGCACACGTTTCGCTCAGATCATGGTGGCGAGTGCTTAGGCGAGATGGATCCCTACTTTGCCGAGCATGGTATCTTTCACCAGCTTTTTGCCACTGCTACACCAGAGTAGAACGGTGTGTTCGAGCGTTGGAACTGCACCATGGAGTATGCGGTTCGTGCTATGCGGTCTGAGTGCGGTCTACCGGAGTTCCTCGCCTTTGAGGGCTTCTCCTACATGATGTGGGTCTGCAACCCCTTTCCGCAAGGTCCACTTTCAGACCATGTCACGCCGTACGAGTTGTGGTTTGGCCATCGTGCTGATCTCCATCTCGCCCGCGTTTGGGGGTCCCTCGCCTGTGTCTAGTACACCGAGGACCAGCAGGGGTCCAAGGTCTCACCTTGGGGATGCATGTGTACCTTCCTCGTCATCTCCCCGTAGTCAAAGGTCTGGCGCTTTTGGGACCTTGCTCCCCATCGCATTGTGGAGTCTCGAGATGCTTTCTTCTTTGAGGCTCTCACCTACCGCAACTTCTCCAGTATTCTGTCGTTGGCCGCCGACCACGTCCCTACTTGTGTGGCCTCCCAGCGGATGGGGGAGTCTAGTCCTAGGGATGGGTCTGTCCGGGCCTTCTCACCTGTGGTACGGTCTCCGGTTGCTGACAATCTAGCCACCGTGGTTGTGGGTCCAGTAGCCTTATCAGTTCCCTCTGGCACACCTGATCCCGTGCCGGTGTCAGACCCCTCTGGCGCTCCCGATCTCGTGCCAGTGTCGGTCCCCTCTGTCACACTTGATCCCGTGCCGGTGTTAGACCCCTCTGGCACACCCGATCTCATACCAGTGTCAGTCCCCTCTTCCACACCTCATCCCGTATGCGCGTCAGTCCCCTCTGGCATACTTGATGCCGTGCCAGTGTCAGCCCCTCTGTCACACCTCCTCCCGTGCATGCACCCATGCCCCCTACAACTCTGGCTCAACAGCCTTCCCCGCAACTTGAGGTGAGCGTCGCATTGGGCTACTCCCGCGAGCCCGGTGGTCGTCTTCGACCATTGGCCTCTAGGGCTCAGCTTACTAGTGATTGAGCGCCTAGGCGCCCGACTCGTAGTGCTCAGAGTGGCAAGCTTGGCACGAAGGCCCTTAGCTTGAGTGTCCAGGCAGACTACATTGAGGTACACACAGCATGTCCTGTCGGCCACGAGTTGGTCTCTCGAGAGTTCTTGGTCGCTTGCGATTCCGCAGCCAACCTTGTCGTGGCCAGACCAAGTCCGGAGGCGAGTGTCTTAGCCACCCGAAGGACTCCCTCGACGGTGCCTGATCCAGGCACGTTGAAGGAGGCACTCTCAACTGACGATGGCGACCTATGACGTGCTACTTGTGAGGATGAGCTGAGAGCCATCCGTGAGCACGGTGTCTATGAGCTTGTCGACCTCTCACCTGGGCGGAAGGCTGTACAGGCCAAGTGGGTCTTTTGCAAGAAGGTGAAGCCTAATGGCACACTGGATCGCTACAAGGCTCGTTTGACGGCCAAGGGGTTCTTGCAGGTTGAGGGAGTAGATTTCACTCACACCTTTGCATCCATTGGCCGCATGACCACCACTCGCGCTCTATTTGGGGTTGTTTCTCACCATGACTGGGAGCTACACCAGAGGAGGAGATCTACATGGTCCAGCCACCTAGTTTTGAGGTCAGTGACAAGGTTTGGCGCTTGCGCAAGGCCTTGTACGGCCTGAAACAGTCACCCAACTACTGGAACTTGGAGATCACCGGCATAGTGACACATGTCGGTTACGTACAGAGTGACGCTGACCCGTCCCTCTTTCTTAGATGGATAGCTGATAGCTTCACCGCCATCCTGGTCTATGTGGACGATCTCTTGATTGTGTCTCCTTCTATGGAGGCCGTGAAGGAGGCCAAGGCAGTCCTCCAGGCTGCCTACAGTATGAAGGACCTTGGTCCTATAGTTGTGTTCCTCGGGATGGAGATCGTGCGTATTCGTGAGTGACGGACACTCTTGTTGCATCAGGCACGTTACGCTCGCGTTGTGGGGGAGCGGTTTGCTGAATTCCTGGGTGCAGTTCCTACAGCCTCCACCTTCATCACACGTGACAGGCAGGATGCTCTGAAGGTGGATGATCCTGGAGACCTGGGGGAGATAGTGGACGTGACCCTGTACTTGCGCCTGATTGGTTCTTTGATGTACTTGGCCACTACCACACGACCCGACATTGCCTTTGCCGTCAACCTCCTTGCACAGTTTTCATAGTGTCCTCGGGCTAGAGCCCTTCATGCGGTTGTGCGAGTGGTACAATACGTGGTGTCCACACCATACCTTGGACTCTGCTTTCGGCTGCAGTCTTTGGTGGTAGTCGACGGCTACACAGACATTGACTGGGCGTGGAGTCTTGATGGGTGTAGTCAGATAGGCTACGTGTTCCTGCTTGGTGGCACCGCTGTGTCGTGGCATAGTGCCAAGCAGGGTTGTATCGCACGTAGCTCATCAAAGGCTGAGTCTGTTGCTCTGGGGGTTAGGGCTGCTGAGGCGGTGTGGCTGCAGCGTCTATTTCGTGAGTTACGTCAGTCTGTGCCTTGCATCGTTCTGCGTTGTGACAACCAGAGTGCTCTTGCCATTGCAGAGAACTCCGGTATGTTGCATGCACGCACGAAGCACATTGCTGTTGAGTATCACTTTGTGCGTGATCTTGTGGAGCGACAGGTGATCTCCGTCATCTGGGTCGGCACGGACATGCAGCAGGCTGACTTCTTGACCAAGGCACTTGCGCGCAGAAAGTTCATGGTGCCATTCGTTTTGTCAGGCTACGCCCCTTACCTGAGATTGGCTGAGAGTAGGGTGTGTGAGCATGGACTGTTGAGCATCCTGTTGTGCACGTATGTCAGTTCTACACGTGTATGGACATGCGTACCATCGGGTCATGGGGGAGTGTTGTGATGTGAGTTGTTTCCGTCCATTTGTACAGCTTACTGTGACCACTCGGTCGTGTCCATGCTCGTGCAGATCCGTGATGCAGGCCCAACTGCCGCCGGAGCACTGACGGTCGGTGGATCCATCCACCAGCAGCTGCCAGATGACTGCCACGACGTCTTGGGTGCTTGCTGGGGTGCTCTACAGTTTTTCTGCAGACGCTAGAGTTTTGTCCGTGGACTGGCTCTCGATCCTGATTTGCATGTTTTGCATTGTCTGTCCACCGATGGATGCCGGACTTGTGCGTGTGACCAGTCGTAGCGTCTGGCTCGAGATAGTTTCATCGCCACTGTATGTACCATTGTGAGCACGAATGTGAGTGACATGTTGACTTCTAATGTGATTACCAAAACAAGGGCCAATGTGACTATTAATGTGAGGAGCAAGGTGAATACCGATGTCAGTACCAATTCAACTACTAATGTGAGCATGAGTGTAAGTACCCATTTGGGTGCAAATGTGAGTACAGTACCAATGTATGTACCAATTTGAGTACCAATGTGCTGACCAATGTGAGTGTCGATGCAAGTTCCAATGTGCGGACCAATGTGAGTTCTAGATTGACTACAAACATGAGTTCCAATGTGTGTGAAAAGGTGAGCACCAAATTTGAGTACAAGTGTGAGTTCCAATATAAGTGCCATTGTGAGTACCAATGTGCGTATCAATGTGGGTACCAACACAAGTTCCAATGTGAGTACCAATGTGAGTGCCAATGTGAGGACCAACTCACATTGGCACTCACATTGAAACTCACATTGGTATCCACATTGATACGCACATTGGTACTCACAATGGAACTTGTATTTGAACTCACACTTGTACTAAAATTGGTACTCACCTTTGCACACACATTGGAATTCATATTCTTAGTCAAATTAGAATTCACATTGGTCCACACATTGGAACTTGTATCGACACTCACATTGATCAGCAAATTGGTGCTCAAACTGATCCGCACATTGGTACTAGAATCTACACTCACATTCGCACTCGCATGGGTACTTGCACTCATGCTCACATTGGTAGTTGAATTGGTACTGATATTGGTACTCACCTTGCTCCTCACATTGGTAGTCACATTGGCACTTGCTTTGGTAATCACATTAGAACTGAACATGTCACTCACATTTTTGCTCACAATGGTACATACAGTGGCAATGAAGTTGGCACTCATCTTGAAATTCACCTTGATACTCACATTGGTACTCACATTTGCACTCGCCTTGGTACCTCGTTTGTAAACCGGGCGCGGTGTGCTAGCCTCAATCGGATGGCGTAGGCACCAACCGGCGGCAGCGGTGACCAAAGGGAGGCCGGTGCANTTCCGTAGAGGAACGGCCAAGATATGGCCGTTTCTGTTAACCATGGTAATCTACCGCTGGCAGCACCACTAGCAGCGGTGACGGCCGCCCGAAGGGCCCTTTCTGGCAATGAAACATCGGGACGCCATTCCGAAGCACTTTTGACCCTCAATGATCCTTAATTCATTGACTAACCGGGCCCCAAGGCGCGCTTCGGCCTCGTAAGGTCTTCTGAAGGTCGAGATTTGGTCCTTGGGGATGAATTCCCGTGACCTCTTTCCCCCTCGGCTAGTCCAACCTTTGGCCGGGTGTAACTTCCTCAATTCTTGATGGATCGACCCCGTTCTTGGATCAATCTAGTTTTTCTTGTGTATTCCAAATCAACAGTCGGATTGTACATTCAAGGAAGCCTCAAGCCGTGATCAGTGCCGTTGGCACTGTCCCGCTAACACTACCCCCCCTTTAGGAGCGAGACGTCCTGGTTCGCTCTTGATACTCCCCGAGGATGGCATTCACCCCGCCAACAATGAAGTTGTGGACAGGCTCCCATGAATTGTGGGCCACATTGTAGCCCTTCCATTTGACCAGGTACTCCCATCCACGGCCACGACAACGGTGGTCAAGGATGGCCTCCACCTCAAACTCTTGCTCGCCCTCGATCACCACCGGAGGGGGAGGCTAACTGCGGCCAGGAAAATTCTCAGCCGGATCATGGTAGAGCTTGAGCTTGGAGATGTGGGATACGTCGTGGATAGGCATGGAAGGCGGAAGACCAACCGTACCACCACGGGTGTCCGCATTTCAAGCACCTCGAACGGACCAAGCCACCAGGGTTTCAACTTGTCCGACCGGACCCCGCGAACCTTGACATGCGCGCTGTTGAGAAGCACGCGATCACCGACCTTGAGCGTTGTGTCTGCGCTTTGGCGTTTTGCTTGCACTGTCTGTTACTCTTATGCCTTTGCCGATGCATGCCACGTCGCTGCCCAAATCTGCTTGAAGTCACGTACAGTAGACTCCACCGCGGGCAGGTTGCTTGTGCCATGTAAATTGAGGGGCGTGGCAAGCACCGTCCAGTTCACCACCTTAAATGGCACCTTGCCGGTGGAGGCGGACGTGACAGAGTTGTACGCCAGTTCAGCGACTGGCAACCGCTGGTCCCACACCGTCTCGTCCAGATCACCCACTTTACGAAGGAGTTGCTCCAGCGTCTGGTTCGTCCGTTCCATCTGTCCGTCAGTTTGGGGGTGAGAACTGGTCGAAAGCTGCACCTTGCTACCGTACTGCTCCATGAGTTCTCGCTAGAACTTGCTCGTGAAGCGCGGGTCGTGCGGCACGCCATGGAGACGTACCACGTACTCGAGGAACAACCGAGCCGTGCCTTCCACGCTCACCGTATCACGCATCACAATGAAATGCGACATCTTGCTGAAATGATCCACCACCGCCAACAGCGCATTGTGGCATGTTGCTGTCATGGGCAAACCCGTGATTAAATCCATAGAGATGTCTTGCCACGACTGCTCGGGGATGGGCAAGGGTTGGAGGAGACCCGGAGTCTTCGTCCTCCACGCCTTGTGGCATTGGCACACGTCACAACTCTGGCAGAATTCATCTAGCTCTGACGACATGGTGGGCCACTAGAAGAAGCGAGCCACCGTCTTTAATGTCTTGTCGGTGGAGAAGTTGCCGCTCGGGCCAATGTCATGGCACTCCTCCAAAATCAGCTGCCGAAGCAAGGGCACCGCGGGAACCACCACCTGCTACGTGCCAAACCATTGCCAATACAGCGCCTCGATGAAAAATCTCTGAGCATCATACTCCCCATGCGCCTCATATCCGTCCATGAAGAGCTTCACAAGGAAGGTATCCTTGTGGATGGTGAGAGACGCGACCCGCATCATCAGGTCCGGTCATCGTGAGAGTACGTCGGCTGGGTTGATGCGACCCGGCCGGTTCACGATCTCATAGTCGAAGTGCAACTCGAGGCATTCCACCCAACGCGCTTGCCACCGACTCATGTTCGGCTGCGTCTTGAAGTAATTCAACGCATGGTGGTCGGTGCAGACCATGCATTTCTATGCCTTGAGGTAGAACTGCCAGTTCTTAAAGACTGCAACCACGGCAAGCATCTCCTTGTTATCGGTGGCGTAGTTCAGCTATGCCCCGTGCAACTTGCACGAGTAGTAGGCGACCGGATACGACCCGTTGCCAAATTCCTAGAGAAGGATTCCACCAATGGTCAGGTCTGATGCATCCGGTGCCATTTCAAACTCACGGCCGCTTTCCGCCAAGTGCAAGGCCGGTGCGAAGGTCAGAGCCCTTTTGATATTCTTAAAGGATTCTTGTTTGCTAACTCTCCAACTCCACTCGCGATCCTTATGAGTGAGATTGGAGAGTGGCGCTGACACTCCCACATAGCCAAGGATAAACCTACGGTAGTAGTTGCAAAAACCAAGGAACGCTTGCACATCGTGCACACTACGGAACTTTGGCCACTCTTGCACGGCCGACACCTTACGCGGGTCCATGGCAATCTGTCTATTACCAGTTAAGTGTCCAAGGAATTCAACTTTCACCACTGCAAACTCACACTTAGTGAGCTTTGCAAAAAACTTCTCCTTCCTCAAAATCTCGAGGACCTTCTTCACATGCTCCTCATGCTCCTCCGCCGTCCTGCTATACACCAAGATGTCGTTAAGGTACACCACCACGAAGTTATCCAATTACGGCCTGAAAATGTTGTTCATCGGTGCCATGAAGGTGGCCGGCGCGTTGGTCAACCCAAAAGGCATCACGAGGAACATGTAGTGACCATAGCGGGTGCGGAAGGCCATCTTTTCCACATCATCTGCTGCAATGCGGATCTGGTGGTAGCCGGAACGGAGGTCAATCTTTGTGAAGAAGCGAGCCGCACGTAGCTGCTCGAAGAGCTTCTCAGCTCGTGGAAGCGGGTACCGGTTCTTGATGGTCAACTTGCTCAACGCCCGGTAGTCCACGCACATGCGTATCTCTCCCGTCTTTCTCTGCACAAACAGGACATGTGCAGCATAAGGAGACGAGGATGAAACCCTGCTCCGTCATCTCGGCCAGCTGCTTCTTGAGCTCTTGCAGTTGCGTGTCGCTCATGCAGTACGTTGCACAAAGAGGCGGACGTGCTGCAGGATCGAGGTCGATGCGATGGTGGCAGACCCACCGGGAGGGTGTCCGGGAACACGTCCTTGAACTCTGTACGTATCTTCTGAAGCCCCTCGGGCATCGCGGCAAACTTGCCTTGGGTCCCCGGCTGCTCACAAGTTGCCCCATGCACCACAGCAAGCGCCACATCCTCTGGTTCATTGTAATCGACCTCCACGTCTTGCACGATTATAAAACAAAGCTGCTCCTTTTTTCGAATCGCGCGCTTGAGCTGTACCAAATTCAGCATCATAGGTACCAATTCCTCCTTGTAAGACACCAACTGCTGTGGCGCTTCCTCCTCACAAGTCTCCTCCTCCGTGGCCTCTTCCTCGGACCACGTAGGTAGGGAATACTCCTTGTCTTCGAGCTTGACTGAGACGGTGCGCACCTCCCAATTGACGGCGGGGTTGCACTTGTGGAGAAAGTCACGATCGAGGATCAAATCGTAATCCTTCATCGGGCACACCCGGTATACGGTCATTATGCGAAGCTTTCCCACGCGAATAGAGAGGCAACGGGCCAGGTGCCCCACTTCAATTGTGCCGTCCACTTGGTTAGCGGTCCGCTTCTTTCTCGTGGGTGCAAGGCCCCACTTTCGAGCATACTCCATGCTCACAAAACTGTGGATTGCGCCACAATCCAGGAGACTCCCCACCTTCCCCTTGACACCTTTCACTTGTGCCTCCAAGAGAAGTACAGGCTGCTCCACCTCATACCCCGCGGCCCATGCCTTGACCTCGGAAACCCCCTTAATTGACGCAAGGCGTTTGGGTGGACGGTTAACTGGCGGTTTGGACTGAGAGGAGCCAGGAGTAACGCCATCTACTCCCGGCTCTCCTTGTTGCTCGACTCCTTTCTCTGCTGTTGCTTTCTCTGCTTCCTTCATGGATTGCTCCCCCTTCCCTTGCCGCTTACCCTTGCCATCATCCTTCTTTGGACTCCAACAATCACGCGCAATGTGGCCAAGCTTGCCAGAGTTGTAGCACTTGCGCTGTTGCAATGCTCCGAGCTCCATGGGTACATCATCGCTCCCGGCCTGCTTGCAGTAACCAGCACCAAAAGAGTTGTGGCTGTTGGCATGGGCTTGTGTTAAGTGCGAGTCGTGCGGCTCTGCTGCTGCGATCATCCCTGGAAGATTGTCATTGAGGTCGTGCATCATCGTCACAGTGCGGGCGTCATTCTTGAGGCCGTTGTTGTAGTGGAAGCACAGTTTGTAGGAGTTGAAGCCACAGTCGGCGACGATCTCACAAAACCTGTGGATGTAGTCGGCAACGCCACCAGTTCGGTGAAGCCGACGTAGCTTGGCACGAGCGTTGTTCCTCACGTCACCCACGGTGCTTGATGAACGACTCCGTGAACTCCTACGAGGTCGGCCATTTTAGAGTAGGGTCGCCACTACTATAGATTGGAGCTAATGGGGTTGAGATTCCGGTCGCGGCCGCAATGCCGACCACCATTGCTGCTCCACTGCCATGTGGATTGGCCGGCATCACATCGGCCCACCAATCCAACGAAGCCCCTCTCAATAGGGTCACGGCATACTCGCGGCGCGCCTCGTACCTTGAGGCATCCACGCTGATGGCGGTGAAGTACAGCTCTAGTCTGAGTATCAAAACGTGCGGAGCTGGCCCATCCTTCCTTGATGGGTTGAACGGCTCCGGCTTGGGCGGGCTCGGGACGCCCACCGCAGGTTTGTTTGCGGCGGCAACCTCCACTAGACGCTTTGCGAGCTCTTGATTGAGGTATGTGTTTTGCTTCTCCAATAGGTCCATCTTGGCCTGCATGTCAACGAGCAACTTTTGCAACGCCATGGCTGCTGTAGCTTTGCCTTGCTCATCAAATGCCGCAGCCAATGAGTACGTGCCGGATGAAGTCATCTCTACGTCCGGTACAACTTCTTCCTCAACGTGTCCTCCGGTTACCGCCTTGTCACTGGAGTGGATGGTTGGCCTTGGGCATGGATCCCCCAAAGAGACGAGATGTGTGCTGGTCTACGCTAACCAGGAGAGGTTGTCACATAGATGATTGTGCCCCTGAGCCAAGAGTGGCTTTGATACCAAGTGTAAACCGGGCGCGGTGTGCTAGCCTCAACTGAATGGCGTAGGCACCAACCGGCAACCAAGGGGAGGCCGGTACACACCTTCCCGGGTTTGCAGAAGCATAGGGTTATCTTGGGGAAGCACGGGAACATGTGTGGCACAGTGGAAGTAAACTGTACTTGTTATTCAAGTGTCAACATACAAGACTATATGTACATGATGACACATCCTAGGCAACCCGAGGTCTCTGAGCCGTGTACGGCTCTGTACGGGCCTGGGATGGGCATTATTGCCTCAAAATCATGTACCTCATCTTCCCAGCTTTCCAACGCACCAAGAATCACATTATTCTGTGGCGGAACGGCCAAGATATGGCCGTTTCTGTGAACCACGGTAATGTGCCACTGGCAGTATCTCTAGTGGCGGTGACGGCCGCCCGAAGTGCCCTTTCTGGCAATAACACATTGGGGCGCCATTCCGAGGCTACCCTTGGCCCTCAATGATCCTTGATTCATTGAATAACCGGGCCCCAAGGCGCACTTTGGCCTTGTTGAGTCTTTCGAGGGTCAAGCCTTGGTCCTTGTGGATGAATTCCCGTCACCTGATTTCCCCTCGGCCGGTCCAACCGTTGGCCGGGCGTAACTTTGCAATGACAAAGGCTTGTAGATTCTCTTTCACCTCACTTTTCTTTTTGAGAAAGTATATCCAGACCTTGGGACTATTGTCTTCGGTGCATGTGAGGAAGTATCTGCAGCTTCTATTGGGTGGTATGTAAAAAGGACCACACATGTCAGAGTGGATGAGGTGAAGGGGTGCGAGAGCACACGTACCATTGTGCTTGAAGGGTTTCTTCTTGGCCTTACCTTGAAGGCATGGCTAACACAAGATCTCGGCTCCCTCCACCTTATCACCTAGCTCCATCCTACACACTACCACCTACTTTCCCATGAGTACCAATGTGCGATGAGCCATGTACCCAAAGTGCCTGTGCCACATGTTCGTGGACGATGTGCACTGGCTAGACTGAACAACCCCGGTGGCTACATTTGCTTGTAGTTTTGTTGTCGAATCTTCCTCTGCCACTGCTTCCCTTGCTCCAACATGTCCTTTGTCATCAGAATTTACATCGCTGCTCTCCTCATCATCACTCTCGGCCTAGTATTCAACTATTGATGTTGTCATCTTGGTCTTCAAGACGTGGAGTTCTTCAATACGAGGAGCCTATGCAACAACCTTGTTGGCAGAGTAGGAGATGTTGATGTCCTTGGTAGGGACAATCACTGCTTCCTTCTCTATAGAGAAAACTGTCATACCATGGTCAGTTATCTTAGAGATGGAGAGCAAGTTGGTTGTGAATGAGGACAAGTAGACTATCCCCTCTAGCTTGAGGTTGGATTCCGCAACGTTGACACCCATTGTGACCAGCTTTTCACCAATCCCCTCAGCTGTCTCAACCTTTCCGTTGGCGACTCCAAAGTTCTTGTTGTATGGAACAAGAGATATGAAGTCTCTCTTCTCATAAGTGGTGTACTTGTTTGTGTCTAAGTGAAGGTCATAAGCTCCTGGACTGAGTATCGTCCTCCCTTTGTTGGAGGCACACTCATCCATCAAGCTTGTGAGATCCTTTTGACCATTTTCCCCTCGCCATTCATCCTCTTCTCCTCCCTCCTTCTTGGATGACAGTCACTCCCAAGACCCAGTTTCCAGCCTTACCATAGTTATGGCAGTTTCCTTGGCACTTTGGACCCCTTCCACTATTTCTAGTGCTATTCTTTCCATTGCATCCAAAGGAGGAGGTATTATGGAAGGTTTCGCTGCTCCTTGAGGCAAAAGCGGTCATGTTTGCTTCAATACTGCTATGATGTATGGCTTCATTCCGCAGATACTCCGACACGGTGGTGTAGGATACTTGCTCTTCAGTCCACCCTCCAATCACTGTGATCATGAGATCCTAGCTCTCCGGCAGCATCATCAGAAAAATCATGGCCTGCATATCGGATTTTAGGTCCCACCCCATGGCGGTGGCTTGTTGCAGGAGCATCTTGAACTTGTGCATAAAGGCAGAGACATCCTCCCCTTCACCAAGCCTCATGCTCATGAGGTTCTATAGAATGAAGAGACGGTTGACAAGTGAGGAGAAATGAAACACCTTGCCTAGATTGACTTGTGCCGCGAATGCCACTGTACAAACGCTAATGTGTGAAAGTACTGAGGGTTGTATGGAGGACACAAGAATGGCGAGAGCCTTCTTGTTGAGCTTTGCCCATGTCACAAGGTCAGCACCCTCCTCCTCCAATGCTCGGATAATTGCGTCAAGATGTCCTAGCAAGTCTTTATCATCCGTGATGATCTCAAACTGCCATTTCCAGAGCGCAATTACCTCCCCATCAAACTTGAGGATAGGAGAATAGTTCTCTGCTTCCCCTATCTGTGCCATCCCTACAACTAGGACTGCTACAGCTCCTGCACCTTTAGTTCATGCTGATGAACCTGTGTTTGAAGCTGCTATAGGCTGTTGGTGAGAAGAGGCAATTGCTTGTCCTTTTCACGTTGGCTGATACGAGTAAATGTAGTCAGATGTAGGCTGATGTAGGCTGATGTCAGCTCCCAAGGCAGAAAGGTGCAAATGTGTTGCATTCCCATCCGGTTGATGATTGACCTACAAATACAGAGGTTGGGTGTGAGCGAAGTCACTCTCACTGCATGTGAATTTAACAGTTACATACATGGAACTTCTCTAACCAGAGGCATGGGCCCATAATCCTTTCTTAGCTATTCAGCTAACCACCTCTGGCAGAGAAGCCGCCAAACCGAAAGCTCACAAAGGTTTTGACACCTTCTTCCTTTGAAGACATGTGTCATGCACCCCAACCTCAATCAGGCATACACTTAACCTTCAAGAGTACTAACGCCTTAGCATTACATCTCAAGAAGAGCTTAAGTTGTCAATACACAAGAGAGCATCAAGCAAGGGTTAATTGATCAGCATGCAAGACAATTCCTTTCATAGCTTTCTTTCCAGTCCTACAACTCAAAAGCACATTCCTGGGAAGTGGCCTGACCCGGCCACATCACCAATAGACTTGTGTTGTGGGCTTGGCACCTAAGAATCCTTGTTTCAAGGTGATAGACCAAACATATAGCTTCCAAGAAGCTACGAACTTTCTTTCGTAGAAGCTTCCATAACAACCAAGATGTGCATGGGACCAGGATCAAACTCATGACCTCTCACTCGGCCAAATCAACCAAATGGCCAAGCTAACCACTCACCTACATGGTGTACTGACAGGTTATATCTCACATGCGACAGAGCATAGTTGAGTTACACTACAACGGATCCAGGGGTCATACCTCCAAAAGGGGCAGAGCACTCTTGATTGTCATACAACACTGAACAATTGAAAACACATTCAATAGTCTAGAAATGTACAAAGTTAGACAGAGTTCAGTGAATTTTTATGGGGTTGTACTAAGTTGAATAGAGTTTCACATAGTTGTACAATATTGTAAGGAATTGGATTAAGTTCTACAGTGTTCTGTAGAGTTTTACAGATTTGTACGGAGTTGTACATAGTTTTATGGAGCTGTACGTAGTTGTGAAGAGTTGTATGGATTTCTTCGTAGATGTACAATGTTGCATGGGATTACATACAGTTATAAATACTTCTACAGAGTTTTACAGAGTTTTATAGGGTAGTACCAAATTTTACAGAGTTTTGTGGAGTTGTACAGATTTGTACAAACATATACGAAATGGTATGATGTTGTCAAAAGTTCTACGGAGTTTATTAGAGTGCTAAGGAGTTGCACTGAGTTGTATGGAGTTTTATACTTTTGTACCGGGTTGTGCGGATTTGGAGGGAGTTGTACAAAGTTGTACAAAGTTCTACGAGTTGTACAGTGATGTATGGAGTTCTACCAACTTTTACTGAACCGTACAAAGTTGTATCGAGTTTTATGGATTTGTACAGAATTGTAGAGGGTCGTTCTGTGGGGTACATAGTTGCATTTTTTGTGGAGTTTTACACAGTTCTCTGGAGTCGTACGGAGTTATGCGGAGTCATGCAAAGTTCCATGGGATTTTATGGAGTTGAACTGAGTTTATGGAATTGAATGGATTTAGACAGATTTCTATGATATTGTATGGATTTTTAAAGAGTTATACGGATTATTTTCTAGTTGTACAGAACTGTACAATGTTTTACATTGCCATATGGAGTTGTACGAGTTGGACAGAGTTGTATGGAGTTGTACAAGGTTGTCCAGATTTGTATAGAGTTGTATGGATTTGTATGGACTTTTGCAAAGTTGTACGGAGTTGTATGGATTAGTATGGATGTGTGCGGAGTAATCTGGATTTGTACAGATTTTTGCAGAGTTTAATGGAGTTGTATGGAGTTCTACAAAGTTTTGCATACTTGTACAAAGTTAGACAAAGTAACACTAAGTTGTACGGAGTTGTATGAATTTGTAATGTGTTGTACGCAATTGTACGGATTCATTTGGAGTGGTTTGGATTCATGCAAAGGTGTACAGGGCTTTACACAATTGTACGGGGTTGTACAAAGTCATACAAAGTTGTACAGAGTTTTACAGATCTGTACAGTGTTGTACAGAGTTTTGTAAATTTGAATGGAGTTGTACGGAGTTCTATGGAGTTGTGCTTAGTTGTAGAGAGTTGTACGTAAGTGTATGGATTTGTACATAGGTTTACGGTGTTGAACAATATTCTACAGAGCTGTACAGATTTGTATGAAGTAGTACACAATTTTACAGAGTTGTACGGAGTTGTAGAGAGTTGTACAAAGTTATAGAGAGTTGTACACAGTTGTACAGATTTGTACGGGATTGAACCAGGTTTTTATCAGGTTGTACAGATCTGTACATAGTTGTACGGAGCTCTACGAAGTTATTCTAAGTTGTACGGAGTTGTATGCATTTTTACGTATTTGTGCAGAATCATACAGAGTCATACACATATGTACAAAGTTCTACAGGAGTGCACTAAGTTGTATGGAATAGTTTGGAGTTGTACGGAGTTCTACAGACATGTACAGAGTAAAACGGAGTAGTTTGGAGTTAAACAAAGTTGTACAGAGGTGTAACAAGTTGTAAGGATTTGTACGGAGTTGTATGAAGGTGTACAGAGTTGTATGGAATTGTACGGAGTTGTACAGAGTTGTATGTAGTTGTACTGAGTTGTACAGATTCATACAAAGTTGTACAAAGCTGTAAGGAGTTGTATGGATTTGTACGGAGTGGTACGGATTTTGATTGGCTTGTATGAAGTTGTGTAGAGTTGTATGGAGTTGTACGAAGTGGTACAGAGTTGTGCGGAGTCATGTAGCGTTCTACGGAGTTGTACAAAGTCTCATGGAATTGTACAGATGTGTACAAAGTTGTTCAGAGTTCAATGGATTTTGACGGAATCGCTCTGCATTTCACAATGTTTAACGTAGTTTTACAGAGTTGTACACTGTTGTACAGAATTTTATGGAGTTGTACTGAGTTGTAGGGAGTTGAATGGAGTTGTATGGTTTTGTATGGAGTTGTACAGAGTTGTGCGGAGTGGTTGAGAATTTCCAGATTTGCACAAGTGTTACGCAGTTGTATGGAGTTCTACATAGTTGCATTGAGTCTTATGCGGTTAAACAGAGTTTTAAAGTGTTGTACAGGTTTCATGGTTTTTTGTGGAGTTGTATGAGGTTTCATGGAGTTGTACGTAGTTGTACAGAGTTGTTCATAGTTTTGTGGAGCTGCACCAATTTGTATGGTATTGTACACAGTTGTACAGAGTTCTATAGAATGGTACACAGTTGTACAGAGATTTACAGAGTTGTACAGAGTCTTACGAAGTTGTACAGAGTTGAACAAAGTTGTACGGAGTTGTACAGACTTGTACAGAGTTAATCAGATTTGTACTGAGTTTTACGGAGTTGTACAGAGGTGAACAAAACTGTTCAGTTTCAAATGGAGTTGCACGGAGCTGTACAGTGTTGTATGGAGTTGCGCGGAGACATACGAAGCTGTACTGAGTTAAACAGAAGGTTTTTGTACAGTACTTTTTTACATAGTTGTATGGAGATGTACATAGTTGTATGGAGTTGCTCTGGATTGTACATAGTTGCATGGAGTTGTAGGGAGTTGTACATAATGGAAGCAGTTCTGAGGAGTTGTCTAGAGTTCTACATAGTTGTCTAGAGTTCTACATCATTGTATAGAGTTGTACGGAGGTGTATGGAGTTTTTCATTATTGTATTGATTTCTACGGTGTTGCATGGATGTGTACAGATTTGTGCTGAATTGTACGCAATTTTACAAATTTGCACATATTTGTACAGAATATTACGCATTTGTACGGATTTGAAAAGTATTCTGAAGTCTTATACGGAATCATATGGACTTGTATGGAGTTTTACTGGATTTACAAAGTAGTACGGAGTTCTATGGAGTTTTATAGAGTTTTGCAGAGTTGCACGGTGGTATATAGAGTTCTACGGATCTTTGCAGAGTAATACCCAGTTGCTTGTAGCTGGATTTACAAAGAGATTTATATAGTTGTGTCAAGTTCCTGGAGTTCTTCATAGCTGTACGGAGTTGTACGGAGATCAGCGGTGTTGTACGGAGTTGTACGGAGTTGTTCGAATTGTAAGGAGTTCTACATTTTCATATGGAGTTTCATACCATTGTACAGATATATACACAGATATACGGAGTTCCACAGATTTTTACAGAGTTGTAAGGGGTTGTATTGAGTGGTACGTAGTTGTATGGAGTTGTACCAATTGTACGGTGTTGTATGG
>SZWC01015120.1:36513-47904 GCA_023375785.1 Penium margaritaceum
CACAGATTTTTACAGAGTTGTAAGGGGTTGTATTGAGTGGTACGTAGTTGTATGGAGTTGTACCAATTGTACGGTGTTGTATGGGTCTGTATGGAGTTGTACAAAGCTTCACAGAGTTCAACAGATTTGTACGAAGTTGTACAGAGTTGCACAAAGTTTAACTGAGTTGTAAGGAGTTTTAAAGAGTTGTACGGATTTGTACGGGGTTCAAGACAGTTGTACAGAGTTGGATGAAGTTTTTCAATGTTCGACATACTTAGGCGGAGTTGTATGGAGTTGTATGGAGTTTTATAGATATGCATGTAGTTTGAGAGAGTTGTACAGAGTTGTACAGAGTTGTACAGAGTTGTACGGAGTTCTACAAATTCTTACAGAGTTGTCTGGATTTTTATGAAGTTGTAGAAAGTTCTAGGGAGTTGTACGGATTTGTACGAAGTTGTGCGGAATTGTTCTGGGTTGTACAGAGTTGTACAGAGTTGTACGGAGTTGCATTTTCACAGAGTTGCATGGAGTTGTATAGAGTTGTACGGAGTTGTACGGAGTTGTACGGAGATGTATGAAGTTTTGAGGAGTTGTACGAAGCTGTACAGAGTTAAACATAATTGTTCAAATTTGTGCGGAGGTGTATGTGAAAGTACAAATTGTGGAAATGTTTACGGAGTTGTATGGACTTCTATAGTGCTTTATAGACATCTAAGGTGTTTTTTAGCATTACATGGAGTTGTATGGACTTGTACAAAGTAATACTGAGTTGTACAGAGTTTTATTGGATTACATAGTTTGTACGGAGTTGTTTGGTCTTGTACAATGCTTTACGGAGTTGTACCAAGTTACATGGAGTTCTATGGATCAGTATGGAGTGATATGGCGTTGTGTGGAGGTGTGAGGACTTGTGTGGAGTCGTATGGATTTGTACGGATTTTTCCCAAGTTTTACAGAGTTGTATGGAGCTGTACAAGATTTTTATAGAGTTAATGGAGTTGTCCAGTGTTGTACGGGATTTTCCAGGGTTATACAGATGTGTAGAAAGTTGTATGGATTTGCACAATACTTCATTTCCTAACAGGATATTGGACACAAAATGAGTGTTTCCAAAGCTCGTGAGCAAAATTTCATAGCCGAAAGTCGCAATGGTGTTGTGGTTGCTCTCACTTGCACTCTTCTTGTGCATGTTGGAGCACCAAAGACCTACAGGACATGTGCTCTTTCCTGTGCCACCAGAGTGCACAACTACTATCCTACGAAGCTCAGTCCTAATATCACTTTTTTTAAGCTCTTGTTTGGCCACTAACCCGGTGTCTCTACCCTCGGAGTGTGGGATCTATCGCCTATATTCTCATGTAGAAGAAGGACAAAACCAATGCTCATCCCTCAAAAGTAGGCCCTCGGGCCTCACGACACGTGTTTTCTGGCTAACTCTCCTGGCTACTTCTTCTATGGAACTGAGAGAAAGAGACAAACTATTACCGTAGTGATTAGTATATTCATTCGTGTTTTTTCACCTAATTATGTAATCTCCATTTTCACCCAGATTTGGACCTTTTGTAATATTGGAGGTGATTCTCCCATGGCACAGTCCTTGAAAGGTCCGCTTAATTCTCCCATGTGGCTACCTAGATTTCAAGTCTTGCAGTCTGCAAGTGAACGCACGGTTCATTTAGTTCAGTTGAGGAAGTTCGGAATACCAAACAGCATGGCATATGCTTTGCGAAGCAAGTGAGTAAACCGCCCACCGTCAATCGCTTAGCAATTGACGATGAGTTTACATCCAATCAGGAGCGAGGAACCACCATGTAGCGCTAACGTGCACTTTCCAGCACTTGCAAGAAAGTGCACGTTGCTGCAAGTCCCTGAACCAACAGACAACAATTCACTCTCTCTCCTCCGCCAAGAGCGGAGAAGAGCAAGTGAAATGATGCGGTTGTCCTGCACCTTATCTGGCCTAGATGTTCCTTTTCATTAGGATTTTGGAAAGGAAAACTTCCAGTGGTAGAAACATGAATTCATAATCTTGGAAGTGCTTCTCCCATGGCAGAAGAATGAGCAACAAAGTTAGTGTATTAAATCCATATGGACAGAGTTATGGGGATGATTCCCCCAAGGGAACCATAATTTCAGGTGTGAGCATAGGAGAATGAAAGATGAACAGTATGAGGGGATGTACAAATCACTACGGTAGAACAGATGTGCATTTAAATGAGATCACTCCGTATTTCTGCCAGTCATCACCCACCTCCACCACTTCACTCTCATTGACCCTCTTCTTAGAGCAACCTGTGTTTTCTTCTACCCCAGCAATCTAATCCTTGCTTACCATCGCCCACGCGCCACAAAAACTGTTGAAGATTTGCCCCTCTGCATGCCCAAGTGCGGCGCCGGGAGGCGCCGACGAGCCGCCAGAGAGAGGAAATTCCTCTCNGAGAATGAAAGATGAACAGTATGAGGGGATGTACAAATCACTACGGTAGAACAGATGTGCATTTAAATGAGATCACTCCGTATTTCTGCCAGTCATCACCCACCTCCACCACTTCACTCTCATTGACCCTCTTCTTAGAGCAACCTGTGTTTTCTTCTACCCCAGCAATCTAATCCTTGCTTACCATCGCCCACGCGCCACAAAAACTGTTGAAGATTTGCCCCTCTGCATGCCCAAGTGCGGCGCCGGGAGGCGCCGACGAGCCGCCAGAGAGAGGAAATTCCTCTCCATTGGACCTGGCGACTGGAGGAGTGCTCGGATTGTAAAATGGAGGATTTCACCTGAAAGTTGACGAGTTGTTGAACCCAGTGGATGTTGTTTCACCGGAATCGGACAATTAATGAGGGAGATATGGGCTTCCAAAGTTGGGGTGTGCGCGGCGGCTCTGGGAGTCGGCCGCGGTTCGACCGGAGGTGAATAATCCACCTGACCGAGTAACAAAAGTCCATCTGGAGATTTTTGCGCCGGAAGGGCTGCCGAGGCGTCCCATGAATGATCCGCTGGATGCCAGTAGTGCAGTTTGATACTGAGGGACTTAGCCAAAATTCTGGCTCGGCGTCTGAAACTCAGTGGTACGTTTTGTTACTTGGGGACTTTGTGGTGTACACCACAAGGTCACAGAGTCCCCAAGTGTTCAGACTTTGTGTTGTACACCAAAAAGTGGCATGCAGAGGGAATATGCCCCCCAGTACGGTATCTGAACACTGAATTATGCAATGCGAGCCAGTAATATGAAGAGAACAGAGGTGGATAGAGGCGGATTGAGGAAATGAATGACTGATGGATCAAAGAAACAAAAAACTACATACAAATAGTTTTCCTAATATAATGGTTGCTCTTCTCTAGTGCCCCTGCAAGATGGAACTGCTAGTTCGCTAATACCAAGCAACATGCGTGAGGGTGGTTGCCGAGGCGTTGCTGGTTTTTCCAATCTGACATCTTGGTCATGACAGTGTCGGTGCACAAATCCCTCGAGTACTTTTCCATTGAGGTTCATGACTGATGACAACTAACAGGACAATGGAAGTGTTCCAGTGTTCTTGGTTTCTATTCATTGTTTGCGTCACCATCCTTGAAGGGAAGCGGTGTATGACCTTCAAGTTGTGCTGGTCCTTAGACCTAAGGGATAGACCAGGGTAGCATGATGAGCTTGGTCGAGAGCCTTGGTGAAGATGTCGACTCTGCTGGCTTTGGAGGCCAAAAGGATGAATACAAGATCCAGTACGGTACTCAAAAGTCTCTGTTGTAACTTATGTTCTGTCGGTGTGCATCTCTTCAATCACCCACATTGCATCATCCTGACCAGTCCAGTAGCGGCTCAAATTTCTTGCACATCTTTGCTTCCACCACCTCTTCCTCCTCGTCATCATCTTCGCCTTTGTCTTATTCATTTGCCAGTTCAGCAGCTCTCTTTTCATCTTCCTCTTCACATTTTGTGCAAGATCGGTGCATCCGCCATGGATGCTTTCTTGAAAGACAGTGATGGGACCCTTGGTGCACTACGTTCCTGAAGCACCCGATGTCCATGTTTTAGCTCCCGCTCAGCAGCGATATTCTACATGCATGGCATGGACCAGTGTTGGCTGTGCCTCCTTGGGTGAGGAAGCCTGAGGTCTTCTTCCTATTGCCTGTCCAGTCTCTTCTTCCGTGGATATTGCGGTCCTTCGCTCCCGTGTCTCCCGTGGGCTTGATGGTCCTGGCCCTACTCCTGCATGTCACATGGTTGTTGCCTCGCGCTCCTCTTCATGTGTTTCCAGCTGCCTTACAATCTCTGTTGTGCTTGCCAGTAGCTGCTCATCCGCATCTCATTTTGATTTGCAAGTTTCCATCCTTCATGGTCTTGGTTTGGTCACAGCTCATTGTGCAGGCCGCGCATGTGTATATGACAGGCGTCTAGCAAGAGGCAAAACTCCATGTAGGGGTAGGAGTGCGAGACATTTTGCCCTTCGAACCACAGGTGGCCCGCAACCTCTCTCTAGATGAAGAGCACATCCAGAGAGAGGTTGCTCTGCCACTTGTGCCAAGGGAAAGAACTGTGGATGAAAAAGTCATTCTCACAGACATGAGTCTTGTTGATGCCCTCGCTTTTCTTTCACAAGAGCAGTGTGCTGAGACGGAGGTGGAGAGATGGATCTCATTGCCTCACTTTGCTTGTCTCATTCTATCAGCTTTTGCCGCACCATTGCATCCCATTTTGCTGTCTTTTGTTGCTCCATCTCCTTCTCCATGGTCTCTCTTGCTTTGACCCTCTCCTCGGCCTTCTCCACCATCAAGTCCCACAATCGCAGAGTCAGGGGCTTCTCAGGCATCTGAAGAGCACTGGAGTGGGGTTCTGAACATGAGCACGCGCAGAGAAAGTGAAGTGGCAGCGATTGGGGTTTTCTAAAGGTAATATGTCAATTGCTTCAACATTTTTACCCAATTGGCCTCCCCTGCAACTTCCAGCGCCTGCTCGAGCACCTCATGCATCATCTCCACTAACCCTTACGGTTCTGGCTGGCACCTTCTCAAATGCACATGTTGCGCACCTCACCTTTGCAGCTCCGTAGCAAACTCCCCCCAGACCTGCGTGCCAATGTCGCTGTGTATGATGTTGCACCTGCCAAATTTGTAACATATCTCTTTGAAGATAAAAAGTGCGGCCTTTGCAATTGTTCTATCAGGTAACCTGCGGTCGAAGATGTACTTGGTGAAGTGGTCCACTGCGGCCACCCAAAACCCCTACTTATTCCATGGTTTCTATGGACCATGGTAATCAATGTAAATGTTCTTAATAAGGTCTCTGCATGGGGTAGGGATGAATGGATGTATTTCTCGAAGACTTAGCTTGCACGAGGCAAAGCATGTAAAGCATTCCTGCACGACCTGTGTCACATTTCTTCTCATGTCAAAGATGTGCACATGCATGCAGAGATGACATGTGAGTTTGTCTGCGCCAATGTAGTTATGGCTGTGACAGGTCTGTATCACTAGCTAATGAATTTCTGGAGGGGGAACCCACACGTCATGAAAGCCATGTTCACCAATCGCCTTCTTCCATAGACGACCATCTTCCCACACATAACTTTCCGTGGCATCCATGAATTCCCCCTGGCTTTCGTGGCTCATGTAAGGTGTCGTGTCGTCTCTGCAACTCCCTCAAGAGCTCTCTTGCATGCTCAAGTACCTTGTGGTAATATTCCAAGGGGCGTCCCAACTCTTTTTGAAGCTATACCACCCTCCAAATGCACCATTTGTGCCTTTTCCTCCTGAGGGCCCCCTTTTGGTCTCGGTAAAGTCTATGTCCTCCCTTAGCATTGCCTCCGCTTGTTTGCCGTTCCCCGGGACATCATCCGGGTCTCCCACCTCTCCCTTCGCCTTCTCTTTCTTCCTTTCCCGCATTGCTGCCTCCTCCACTTCCTTATTGCGTATTGCCTCCTTTTCCTCTTTCGTTAGTACTCACAGAGCTGCTCAAACATGCGCAATACTTCATTGTGATTGTGTTGTGGCTGTTGCCTCCAATCATGTGGTCCTCAGAATACACGGTATAACCCCAAATACAGCAGCTCCCCCGTGGAGAGGGTCTATTTATAAGTTTAACTTTGTGGTTGCCGTAGCGGTCACTTTTGCTTGTCCACCACTTCTTGCCTTGCCAACCGCTGCCCCGATGCTAGTTCCTCCCTTTCATCACGGATCTCAATTGTATTTGTGCCATCTCCTGATTGAGGGAGCTCAGACACACGCGCCTCTTCCTTTTCTTCCGCCATGGCGTGAGCTTGTATGTAGCGGGAGGGCCGGTTCGGCCCTCCCTCCTCGCTAAAGCGAGGGGTGGTTGTGCACCACCCCTCGCGTCAGCGAGGACTGGCCGGCGGCCAGCGCTTCGCTGGCCGCCAGCCAGCTGGACGGCCGGCGGCCGGCCAAGCGACCGGCCGGCCACCAGTCGGCCAGCCGCCAGCCGCCGATCGCGGCCTCAGCCCGATCGGTGGCTGAGAGGCCACGAGGGCCTCGAGGGCGAGGCCTCGTGGCCTCCTGCCCTCGCCCCCCCTCGCCCTCCTTGCAAAACAAGCAAGCGAGGACGAGGGATGGGGTGAGCGAGGGTGAGGTCGAGAGAGCTGGCGCGAAATCGCCAGCGTGCCTCGCACGCGATGATGTCACACCAGAACAGCAAAACGTAAATCGAAGTTCGTTCGCAACAAACCTTGACATAAAATAAACAAAATAACTCGTGCGAAAACATGAGTTCGAGGTAAAAACCCCCGGTTTGGGTCCCATAACCAGGGGTTTGGTTAAAAACGGAAACGGGCCTCCGGAGACTCAGAACATTCGAGTCGCCCTGTTATGGGTCGTTGATGACAATTGCCCCTCAGTCCTGTGAATGGGGAAAACCCCTGACGCGGACTGAGAACGCGATTCTGCGGACTCCAATGACGACTTCAGAGCAGAAGCTGGAGACGCGATTCGTAACCGTGGTTCTCAGAGCTAGACGACCCTTGCGACCAACAGTTCGACGGAAACGGCGGCTACGATGTAGATGAAACGCCGGTGGCAGCTACAAGCAGTAGCAAAAACGCCATAAGGGACTACGGCATCTACGCTGCATCGTTTGAAGCACCGTAAAGTGCGTTAGGAAGCTAGAAAAGAGCTCTATTTTTTGGAGCTTCTTCTCCACAGTCTCTCCTCACCTCCAGGGGACCCAAGGGAATTTTGTGGGATGGGGTGGGGAGTGCCCACCCCCAAACCACCAAGTTTTTCCCTCTTTTCAAGGTTCCCTCCTTCCCTCCTTCAACCAAAATTTGGGACAGCGCTTCTTCCCAAGGCCAGGGGCTCTCAAAGCTTGATGAAGCCCTAAAAAGAGGGAGGAAGACACCTTGGGGAATTTTGGCGGCTTCCTCAATGCCGCTAGCTCAGGGAGGACGCTGCCAAGGGGCGCGAGAATTACCAAGAAGACGCAAGAAGAGACCAAGGAAGACCAAAAGAAAAGAAGACAAGAAGAAAGGTAGTCTTTTCGTTCTTGACCTTGTACTTGCTTGTTTTCTTACTCTTTGTCCTAGTTTTGTAAGCGGTACTCACACCTCTTGTTACTCCCTTGTTTTTTTGTTTTCTGTTTTCCTAGATCCTACTTGCTACCAAGTGCCGTGAGTCACGGCTTAGGAGGACTAGTTTCTAAACCCACGACCTTGTGGTGACGTGGCGGCATAGGAAAATAGAATATAAACTTATAATTGCCTCACCGATCGTGAGAGCAACGTCTCAAGAGGCGATTCCTCCTCGTTGTGGGGTGATCCTCACAACAACCTTTATGTGCTAGTTGTACGAACGACGAGATGGCAAGTGCCAGACCGTCCAAGACAAACAAGGGCAAGGTGGTGACGGCCTCACCAGGAGCTCTTGGGGGACTCCAAATCTTGGGAGCCGCCGCCGCAAGCACGGCTGCCAATTCAAAGGCAACCGTACCGCCTAAGGCAATCGTGCCGTCTAAGGCAACCGTACCGCCTAAGGCCACTGCACTGCCTAAGGCAACCGACGCCAACCTAGGCCACACCGAGAAGCGTGCGGAGGCTGAAAAAGTGCTTGATGGGCACGTCGACGCGCACGTGGGCGACCCCCACGCGACGGACGACCCAATGGAGGAGGATCTCCTAGAAGGGGACCCCGACGAAGAGCACAATGCCGACGATGGCGAAGGCGATGAGGATCGTAACCATCGTCATCGTCGTGCGGCAAACTCGAGCCGATTGCTCGAGAAGGATAAGATGCCCGCCACGTCACCTGAAGCTGCCAATGGCAGCGAGACTGCCAAGAGCAACAAGGGCGCTGAAAGCGGTCACACGGGAAGTTCCCACAAGAACAAGCCGGACAACGACGCCGCGAAGGCAATTCGCGAGGACCGTCGTAGGCTCGCGGAGTTTGCTGCAGAGGCGGCAGGCTGACTCAGGATCACCATGGACGGTGGGGATACGGTATCCCTTGGAGGAATAGGGGCAGACCCCCCTTCCTACGATGCGGTCGCAATGGGGCAAGGCAGCGCCCACTCGAGCGACGTCGCTGACGACAGTCTCCTCCAAAAGGTGGGACTCCTTGGAGGCGTGTACGCGAACCGTACCCTCTTGCAGTGGGTAAGGGTGCATGGACAACGCGAGGCCCTGGAGGCTATCGTCGATGCTTTGACGACATGAGAGCTCAAGTTCGCGTTCGCCAACCTGCTAGCCCACGTCGGGCATAACATCACGGACCTTGACCGTGATCGCCAGCTGCAGCGCCTGGCTGCCCATAAGTCAAGCTGCCAATGCAACGACCTCAACAAGGCGTTGCAGAGCGTGACCCAGGTGCGGATGCAACAGCAAGTGTAGCGTGTCGCAGCTGTGGATGCCACTGCCGGTGGCAGCGACGAGTTGCCTACCTCCATGACTTCGGGGTCGGTCATGAACACGTCCTTCCTCCATAGTGTGGAGATCTTCCAGAAGGGCGTGAAGCTGACCAGCTTGCTGAACCGCATGGAGCACGTTCTACGTGTCCACAAGGCTCCACTCAGCCAGTGGGGCAACCTTGCCATGATGCGACTTGAAGACAAACTCTTCAAGTATGTGGTCAAGGAGTGGACTGCGCAGCAGCCGCACCTCAAGTGGCAGCCCATGCCGTGGGAGGTCTTCTACGCAATCATGCACAAGAAGTAATCCCAACATGAGGAGGCGCAGTGCGCTTTCCACAAGATTGAGGACTTCAAGCAGCTAGGCAGCTCGCTCGAATCCTACTTGAGCGAGTTCGCCGCACTCGTAGAGGAAGCCGAAAGCTTCACCGAGGGCGATGGGACTCAGACCTTCAAGTACTTAGAGCACATGCTTTTGGAGTACTGGCGTGATGGTCTTGCTAGCGAGAAGCTGACGAACAAGACCACCACGACAGCCACTGGCCAAGCTTGGACAAGCTGGAGGGCGTTGCGCGACTACATGAGCGAAGTGTATTCAGCGAACCCGAAGCACTACTCTGATGCACGGCCAAATGCGCGTGCACAGCAAGGCCGTGACATGCGCATGGACGCTGTAGGGGCTGGTGGATCAGCTGGACAGCGAGGTGGGGCCAAGGACAAGCAGCCTCCAAACCCTCCAACCAAGAAGGCTGGTGGATACAAGGGCCCCATCAACAAGCGCAGCCGCGAGAATGACGAGCTGTAGGCGGCGTGTGAGCGTTGCAACATATCCTTCTGCGAAGGGCTCTGCCACAACTGCATGTAGCCGGGCCACTTTAGGGCTCACTACCCTCAGGCTGTTGGGGGTGGACAAGAGGCCGTGGCGTTAGCTGCAGCAGTAGCACCTCGTGGGGATGGTGCAGCAGGAGGCCGCGGACAGGGTCGTGGACAGGGTCGCGGTCGCGGTGATGGGCCCGGCCATGGTAACGGACAGGGCCGTGGGGCGGGTTTTCCCCATCCCTGAGTGACGTCAGTGGGGACCATGCAGGGGTAAAACTGGATCACAAGTGTGGGTTCATGTTTTCAGGTTAGGATGTTAAACAATTTGAGTTTTTGAGGAATTCAAACTTCTCTATTGTCTTCTCTCCTCTTGTTGAACCGCATTCTACACTTGCTGACCGATATTTCCCACTAAACCTTGCATCCCCGGACGAGATGCATGATCGTACATGATTAGTGGTGGTGACACCGACCACTGTGCAAGAGTTGTGTGACACAGTGATTGAAGAAAACACCCTCAAAGCAATGAGTTCAATCACGTTCGCAGTACCTTAAGTTGATGATTTTGACCCAGTCAAATTCAAAGACTCGAAGGTGCTAGCCGAATTCACAGGTGCCTACAAGATGTGGACTTGAGTGGGTGAATCATGGGATTTGCGACGGCCGTCGTACAGATTCCGTGTTTATCACAAAATCGGCTTGCCATCGTCGAGTCTGTTCACTCGGAAGAGTGGAGGCAACATGACAATGTAGTTCAAAGGACACCTAGCTGGTGTTCCCATGAACGTACTTGCTGACACTGGAGGAGACGACTCTTTTGTTAGCCTTGGGTTTACCCGACAGGTTGGCATGAACTACGAGCCATCGAATGGTGCAGTTGTTGTTGGTGACAATAGTATGGTACCCATAATCGGTACTTTTGAAGCAAAAATTTGCATTCAAGGGTATACACAGAGTTTCACGTTAAAGGTACTCAACCTTCTTGACCCGTTTGATGTGGTGCTAGGCGATCCTTGGCTCCGTGAAAACAAGGCTCTAATGTACTTTGAATCGAAGCCTTTCATCCTCCAAAAAGGACAACGCTGCTTTACATTGATTCTGAGTACGCAGTTATCACCGACCCGACTCAAAATCCATGCCAGCTTGTCTGCGATGCAGGTCAAGAGACGTCTTTGCCAAGGTCGTCGATACTTCTTGGCTCAGCTGCAGAAAGTGGAGGACGACGTGAAGGAAGACACGCCACAAGAGATCACATCTCTATTGGCGGAGCTCTCAGACGTATTCCAAGACCCACCAACTGGGCTTCAACGAGAAAGACACATGGGCCACACGATTCCGCTGCAACTGGAGGAAACTCCTTCGTTCAGACCCATGTATCGCCTTAGTCCAGTAGAAAGGCGAGAGGCCAAACGCCAAATCAAAGAGTACCTTGCAAAAGGGTGGATCGAGCCCGGTAGCTCGCCGTACGGTGCGCCGATCCTTTTTGTGAACAAAAAGGACGGTGGTTTACACATGTGCATGGATAACCAGGCGTTCAACAAGCTGACGGTGAAAAATCGATTCCCCTCTCCGCGGATCGAGGACCTTTTTGACCAACTCCAAGGCGCAAAAGTATTTTCGTCCTTAGATTTCTCTCAAGGGTACCATCGAATCTGCATCACAGAAGATGATGTGCCTAAAACCGCATTTCGAACGCACATGGGATACTATCAGTTCCGAGTGTTATGCTTCGAGCTTACAAATGCCC
>SZWC01015123.1:24172-47249 GCA_023375785.1 Penium margaritaceum
GAGGCCGTGCACAAGGCGTACATGTTGTGGGACCAGGCAGCAGGGAGAGTCATCACCTCTAGAGATGTGACCTTCCAGGAAGAGTCACACGGCAAGGGAGAACTGCTGGACCCAGAGAACTCTCCAAAACAGGGAGAGTGGATCGTGCTGCTGGAGGCGGGTGACACACTCCCGCCTAACTGGCGTGGGATGCCAGTGGCCGTAGACAGCAAGGCTGCCGATTCAGGGAGAGCGTCCGCTCAGGCTGAAGCAGAGTTGACATCCGACACCGCTTCAGAGACATCCGAGGCCTCCTCGAAGGCCAGTGGCTCTTCCCTTCCAGCGACCCCTCCTGGGGAAGCACAGTAGCAGCAGCAGCACGAGCAGCCAGGACCAGCACCACTGCGGCGCAGTGAGTACCAAGCACAGCCTGCAAAGTAGTACGACGGAGGGAAGGCCGAGTGGACTGGCCTGAGCTGGTCGTGCCTTGCGTAGGGAGACCCGGCTACCATCGCCGAGGCTCTCTCGCGACCGGACGCCGCTAAGTGGAAGGAGGCGATGGAGAGCGAGCTCGCCTCCATCGAGGAGAACGGACCGTGGGAGCTGGTGGACAGACCACCAAACGTACACGTGGTGGACGTGAAGTGGGTCTTACGCGTCAAACGCAAGCAAGACAATAGCATCGACAAGTACAAGGCAAGGATTGTCGTGAAGGGGTTCTCGTAGAGAGCAGGGTCTGAGTACGATGAGACCTACTCTCCTGTCGCGTCCTTCCCCTCCATCCGCACCTTGCTGGCTGTGGCTGTGGCGTGCAACATGGAAATCCACCAGATGGATGTCAAGACCGCCTTCCTCTACGCGAAGCTTGACAAGGAGATACTAATGCAGGTGCCCGAGGGTGTCAAGGCAAAACCGGGGCAGGTGTGTCGCCTCATCAAGGCGCTCTATGGGCTCAAACAGGCCCCAAGGATCTGGTACAAGGAGATGGACAGCTTCATGGCTGGCCTTGGCTTCTCGCACTGCCACAACGACCCCAGTATGTATGTGCGTGCGGATGACCAGGGGTTGTTGCTGGTAGTGCTGTACGTTAAGGGTGCACACCGGATCTGATCCGCGGATCTGGAGTTGGATCCGCATCCGCGGATCGGATCATGGTGGTGGATCCGGATCCGCGGATCCGGATCAGGATCCGCGGATCCTCGGACTCTCGGATCCTTGGATCCGTTGGACCGCGGATCTGTCATTTTGGTCGTTTTTTTCTTTGGGTGACCCTACGACTTGGGAAAAGGCAATTATCACAAAGTCCATGACTTTGCTCATCATCTCTTGTACATCCTCTACTTTCAAATTTCCACCCTATGTTATGGTCCATTGTTGCACCCACAAGTTTCGTCAGATGTTTGTTTGAAAGCCTGCTGTTTGTTTTTAAGCTTCCACATAGCACAGTACTGATTTTGCTAATCATTGTAATTGCACTTGTGCTCATGACTATGGTGCACTATTTCATTCAATGCATAACTGTTCAATATGCACGCAGGCATCAAGGTGCACAACTTCATCCATGGCATCAAGGTGTACTTTGTAAACAGATATTAAGTTGCTCCATTCCATTCAATGCATGAACAGGTCATACATTTCATTTGAGCAAATGGGCAAGTGCATCAAATAGAGCATACACATGTAACATCAATGAAGAGAAAGATGAGCTTTTGTTCTGAAAAAGTGTACCACAAAATTGCTTTTTGAGATCTCTCTATATTTCTACGACATCCTCATCCCCACCCGTGTTGTCCCCCCCATCCCCTTCCCCCCCCCCAGGCCCAATTCCCCCATGTCCTCATCCTCCTCGTCGTTCACAAAAAGGCTCAGCCCTTCCAACTCCTCTGCTGCTGCTCCAACTAGGGACTCCCGAGCCTGTCGCCAAAGCTCGTTCACACGGTCCTCCTCATCCTTCAACTCCTTAGCCACCACGCCGTGTCGACTGACAGGGAAGTCCCGAAGCGTAGGCTCGTTGATCCAGCTCTTCATCGTCAAGAGGTTCTCCACGGTTAGGTGGGCCAACGAGTGCCGGAAGTCGGTAATGACATGCCTGCCCAGAGAAAACAAGCGCTCAGAAGGCGTGGAAGTGCCAGGGACGCAAAAAATGTCCATGCCAAGCAGATAGAACGTGGGAAACTGCCTATGCAACTTGCTGTAGTGCTTCAGAATGTTGGTCTTCGGATGCTTCTTCTCCAGCTTGCTCCACCTGTCCACCTCTTCCTCCAGACCCGTCAGCTGCACTTCAGCTGCAGGTGGCGTGAATGGCGTCTCAAACATGTCCGCCATTGGGTCAGCTAAAGTTGCTAGCAAGAGTGCGTCATCCTCTGCTCTCTGCTGCTCTGCCCGCGGGCGTAGCTGCCGAACGGAGGTAGACGTGGAGCTCTGCGCTCCAGAAGACCCCTGGCTGTTGTTGACAGCTCCTTCACGCAATGCTGCTGCTGCTCTCTCCTCTGCCTCAGCATGCTCTTGCTCCACCCGATCATGGTAGGGACGCATCAGCTGCAGAAGCTTCACCTGCAAAGCTGCTGCCGACCGGATCCCCATGAGACCATGGGTTCTGGTGTAGTAGCGGAGCCTGAAGCGCGGGTCTGCAGCCGTAGCCAACACATGGCGATCAGTCAGGAGGCGGGCGTACTTCTCCAGTTTTGCAAGTGTGTTCTCCAGCCCCGCCAGCAGGCTAGCCAACAGCTTCTCCTTTGGATCCAGCTTCCCTGCAACACCCCTTCTCTTGCTTTTTGCCACTGCTGCCTCTGCTTTCACCTGCCATCCTGAGAGCTTGTCAAACATGGACTCAAAAAACGGGATGACAAGATTGAGGGTGGGGTACTTGCTGCCACTAACGTCGTCAGTGTAAGCCTTGAAAGGCTTGAGAATCACGGTCATGAGCACGATGAGGGTCCACTCATCGGAGCTCAGCTTCAGCACCTCACCATCCCGCCCGTACCCGTCAAGCCAGCTTGGCAAAACAGGCTTTAAGTGCAGCACACACTCCATCATGTCAAGAGTTGAGTTCCAGCGCGTCTCAGTGTCAAGGTGCAACGACTGATAGGTCAAACCCTCAGCCGCGGCACGGTTCATGAGTGACTGCTCACGAGGCGTGCTGCGGGTTGCAAAAACAGCGATACTGCGTGCAGATGAGATCACTTCAGCGACACTGGGCAGGTTCATGAGGTCATTCACTGCCAAATTCATGATGTGCCCCAAGCAGCGAATATGCCCTGCCTTAACGAATGAGCAGTCTGCAGCGTGGATGATGTGATTGTCAATCATGGCATCGTTCGTGCTTTCATTGTCCACGGTCAAGCAGAACATCCTGTCCCAGAGCCCCCAGGATTTCAGGGCCTCGGACAAGACTTCAAACATCCTGACTGCAGTGGGACTCTCTGGTACAGCCGGGAAAGACAGNGAATTCTCGTTCTGAAGGCGGCTGCAGCGAGAACGATCTGCCTGGCGATGGTCATGCGCCCTGGCATCACAGCTGCTGGATTGGCGTGCGCGAAAGCCTGCTGCAGCCAGTAGGACTCCATGCTGAGGAAGCTCACGTTTTTGTCCATGACGTGTTTCCAGACGCAAGTGTGGAAATACCTCTTGTTGAACACGACGCCGACCGCAGCCACGCCCCTCGCGATGATGGTGTTCTCCTCATTGACGGGCGCACCCTCTTCAGCCTCGACAGCGACAGCAACCGCCTGGACAGTGGCCTGCTTCAGCGCCTGAGCGGCGGCTTCCTCCTTCAGCCGCTTGTAGATGACGGGGTGCTTGTTCCACATGTGCTTCCACATGTTCGATGTGCACCCCTGCTTTGTGGAGTAGTTTTTGGGGCAATGGTTGCACTGCGCACGCGGGTCTTCTTTCGTCCCGGTCTTGGTGAACTCCTGCCACAGCACGGACGGCGTGCCTGTCTCTTCCAGATCCTTGCGTTTCTCGCCATGGGACTCGTCAGCACTGTCGTCATCGTCGTCTGAAGCTGGGCGACGCAGTGTGCCTGACTCGTCCGCGGNACCATCGTCGGCCATGGTGCTAACGGTGGGTGTCATCTCTGACTGACGACTCGTCAGTCAGAGACGACGACCGACGAGTGTCGAGTGACCAGCACTCGGAGTGCCCGTCCACGCAAACAACACTCTCAAAGCCACGAATGGAGATCGTGAGAAGACCCCGTCACCGAAAGTTGCGATGCGATGGCCAACCCGCGATGATAAGCTTTTTAACCATTTTCCATATTTCATTTCAAAAAACTCTGACACGCGGTAGTTCGTATCCAGAAAACGATTAAACCCTGCGTATGTTGTACGTAATATCCCACGTAATGAGTGCATTTTAGTATAAACGAATCAGACATGCGCAACGCTCATGGCACCTCATGCTCCCCGAGGTGTGCATGTCACGTGCTTTATGCGCACATGTGCAATAGATAGATGAGGTGCAGACAACGCTGACAGATGTCAGATATTTTGCCAGCTAGGCTGCCACCCAAAGCAGAAGGTGTCACATAGTCAGTGGTTCGGTGCCAAATTTCGGCGCCGCATTGCATTGTATGCGGTCGCCGCACTTACAGGTCATCCACGTCATGACATGCAATCGCGCCATGTCCAGGTGCAATCCCCCCGACGCCGGGGATAATGGCCATAGCGTCGGATCGAACTAGACCACCGCTCGATTTTCGCTCCCCCCCCCCTTGACGAAGGATCCGCGGTTCCACGGATCGGATCCTTAACGCTGATCCGGATCCGCGGATAGATCCGAGATCCGTGGTCCGTAAGTAAGATCCGTGGATCCGTGGATTTGGTGTGCACCCTTACTGTACGTGGATGACCTGATTCTGGCCTCCACCTCCATGAAGGCCCTCGAGGCCCTCAAGGAGAAGCTGCATGGGCGGTTTCAGATGAAGGACATGGGCGAGCTCAAGTACTACTTGGGCATCGCCATACATCGCAACCGAGCTGTAGGGACCATCGAGCTCAACCAGACGAAGTACATATCAGAGGTGCTTTGGCGTTATGGCATGGAAGACGCCAAACCCCTCAGCACTCCTCTCCCCACGAAGTGCAATCTCACCTCCGCCCACTCCCCGAGCACGGAAGCCGAGCGCCGCAAAATGCAGGATGTGCCATACCAGTCTGCGGTGGGTAGCATCATGTATGCCATGGTTGGCACGCGGCCGGACATCTCCTTTGCTGTGGGGCTAGTCAGTCAGTTCGTGGCCAACCCTGGGCCACTCCACTGGCAGGCCATGAAGCGCATTTTGTGCTATCTCAACAAGACACGGCACATGGGGCTGCAGTACGGCGGCCTTCAANAATCTCACCTCCGCCCACTCCCCGAGCACGGAAGCCGAGCGCCGCAAAATGCAGGATGTGCCATACCAGTCTGCGGTGGGTAGCATCATGTATGCCATGGTTGGCACGCGGCCGGACATCTCCTTTGCTGTGGGGCTAGTCAGTCAGTTCGTGGCCAACCCTGGGCCACTCCACTGGCAGGCCATGAAGCGCATTTTGTGCTATCTCAACAAGACACGGCACATGGGGCTGCAGTACGGCGACCTTCAAGGAACAGATCCTTTGCGCCTCAAGTGGTGCACTAACGCAGATTTTGGAGGCAACGTGGATGATAGGAAGTCCACCTCGGACTTTGTGTGCCTTGTGAACAACGGCGCTGGGTCGTGGGCCAGCCGTAAGCAGGACTGTGTCTCCATCTCAACCATAAAAGCTGAGTATGTGGCGCTGTCTGAGGTGTGCAAGGAGACGCAGTGGCTACGTAACTTGCTCGCTGAGATGCACGCACCACAGAAGGACGCCACGGTCTTCCACGTCGATAACCAGAGCGCGATGGACACCGCGTTCAAGGACACCCTCTCCAGGTGGACCAAGCACATCGACATCCGCTATCACTACACGCGCGACCTCGTCGCCAAGGGAGTGGTGGATGTGCAGAACATCGCGACCAAGCAGATGCTCGCGGACTTCCTGACGAAGCTGTTGGACAGTGACCCGCACATGGTAGGGGCACGGGGCATCGGGATGGTGAGCGCAGCAGACGAGGGCTGAACGGGCGGCCTATTTCACAGATGGCCGACATTGCTGGGCCCATGGCCGCAGCAGGAATCTAGCCGCAGATGGACGCAGGTACAAGGGAGAGTTTGTTGTGTTCTGTGTATGCCCCTGGTCCAATCAGCGGAAGATTTAGACTGGGTATGCACTGCACTTGTAGCGCAAGTCCCCCAGCAACACAAAGAGAGGCTGAGAGAGACAAGGCATCCACTGCTCATCCTTGTGGAGTAAGTCCCCTTGGTCTACTCTTGGTAGTCTACCTGGTGCATGCTCCTTAGGACAACTTCCTACAGCCTAGTGGGTGAAGGCGTTGTCTCTCAAGCGAGAGGTCCGGGGTCGAATCCCGCCCGGACCAAATTTTCTTTGTGACTAAAAAGGGCCAAGGAAGCTTCCTAAAAGCCTCTAAGGTCCAAGGTGGATCAAGCGCCACTTGGCGGTCACAGAGGGTGCCATGTCATCAAAGTTGATGACACTGTCTAGGGTGGCCTTGGAGGGAGGCCCCTCCAAGGAGCCACTGGGAGCACGGACAAGAGACTATATAAGGCCTGTCATTTGCATGTGATTATATATCATCTCTTACTCTTGAGACTTGGGAGAAAACTAATCCCTTGTTGGCTACCAAGAAAGAGGGTAAAGAACAAGTGCAAGTGCACACTTTGGTGTGTAGCATTGCCAGTTGGGTGAGAGTTTGGAACACTCTCCGGCCACGGTTGGGACAAGCCAAGTGAACCTTTCAGTGTGGAAACACCACTCCATGGGTGATCTCTACCTTGGTTGAAATACGAAGGGCGGTCGGCGGTTTGCCTGTCGGCGCCGTTTGCTGTAGACCGTGGCCAAGTGCGGAGTGACGGTCCTCACTAGGCCCCATCGCCAGCGACGCTGAGATCAGCCGTCTGCTCCGGGAGTTTAACTCCCTGCATATGGGGGAGAGCGAGATAGTCACTGCCTACTGGCAGTGAGCGGAGGACATCCTTCGTCGTCTCGGGAAATCTGCTCCACCTCCTCTGTCCGCACTCCTAACCATAAAGTGCGGCGCCACCAGCGCGTACGCGAACGTCTTCGTGCACTACCCCGAGGACGTCCTCTCCACCATGGCGGCCCAGGGCACCCTTATGCCCTGGGCATACGAGCTCTTCCTCCGCATTGAGGAAGCTCGCCAAGAGTCTGAGCTCCATCGCACACAGGCTCTTGCATCACCTGCCATCGCCTCCCCTGCCGTTGCCTCCGTGGCCACCGCCTCCCCTACCGCGGCTACCTCATCGCCTTCGGGGAAGAAGAAGAAAAGCCAGAACAAGAAAGGCAAGGGTCCACCACAATAGCAGCGGCGACAGTCGTTGACCGGGTCCAACGGTGGTGGCTCGGTCTGCCACAACTGTGGCCAGCTCAGGCACGGGTGGTATACGTGCCCTCTCCCGACGGACGAGGCGCGCGTCATCGCCACCATTCGTCGCCAGCGGGAGCGCCGTCTTACCTCTGCCGCCGTCGCTGTTTCTGGCCCTGACACTCTAACCTCGTCCAGTAGCTCAGCCAATCCAATAGCTGCGCCTGTCCCATAGACACCTGCGCCACAGCAGTAGTACCCGTAGTAGTACTTGCCACAGTTGTCAACGCCTCTGCTTCCTCCACCGGCTCAGTCCTCCTACTACCCGGGCTCCGGCGCCGTCACTCTGCACTCCATCTACACTCCCGGGCCGTCCTCCCGTGAGCGTCAGCTGGAGCAGTTCATCGCGCTCCAACTTGGCATGCCTCGCCCTCCTCCCCAAAGAAATGCGAGTTGCGTCACCTCCTGTCCTCCTGCCGAGCCCTGCATGACTGAGACTAAGCTGCGGTCGTGTCCCATTTCTTCATCTGTCTCGTCGTCTCCCGTGGTCTCCTACACCCCCCTCCTTGACAACATTGTGTGGCTTGACGATTGGCAGTCTCGTTTCGCACCTCCTTCCACCGCGTCCGCGTCCCTCGCTTGGTGCTATGTGACCGTTAGCGATCTGACGACCCTTGTCCACGACCCTGCTGACACCTGGATCATCGACTCCGCGGCCACGCATCACATGACGGCCTCTCGTGAGGACTTCAGTATGCTCGGTCCTGTAGGCGATGTCTCCGGTTTCCGCACGGGTTTTGGACAAGTGTTGCTTGTCCATGGTGTCGGCGTTGTTTCCGTGGTCCTGCCGGCGACGTCTTTCTGGCCGATGTCCTCTTCGTCCATGGTCTCAAGCTCAGCCTCCTGTCCGTGACGGCCCTTGATCGCATGAGTATGGACGTTGTGCACTCGCATGGTGTCGGCATTGTGTCGTTGCGTCCGTCTGGTCTTGTCGTACTGCACGCCACTGCCCGTGGCAACTTGTGGCATGTTCCTCGCCTCTCCTCTTCTCTTCCCGTCTCCTCCCCATCGACCGTCACAGGCCATGTGTTTGTCACCAGTACGCTTTCTCCTCAGCACACCCACCTCTTGCACCGCCACCTTTGCCACGTCCACTCTGCCACCGTAGAGAGCATGCTCTGCACCCAGCCGGCCAAGGGCCTTGACCCGAAGACTTTCCCTCTCCCGTGTCTCACTGAGTGAATTGATTGCGCTCAGGGGAAAATGCACCGATCCACGTACCCCTTGTCTTCCTCCCGTGCGCCCGCCCCTCTCAACCTTGTTCAATCCGACGTCATGGGCCCTCTCCCCACCGAGTCTTTCGGTGAGCATGGCCGCTATGTCCTCACCCTTACGGACGACTATTCTCGCTACCGCTGGGTCTTCTGCCTCCGGCAGAAAAGAGATGTCGCCCGAGCCATTGAGGACTGGCTTGTCCTCGCAGAGCGCGAATGTGGGAGCTCTCTTCGCCACTTTCGCTCCGATCGGGGTGGAGAGTACATGGGTGAGGCCACGAACTTTCTTGCCTCCCGCGGGATCCACCATGAGATGTCTGCGCCCTACACACCCGTCCAGAACGGCGTCTCCGAACGGTGGAACCGTACCATGGCCGAAGCCGTTCGCACCATGCGGGTCGAATCCGCTCTCTCCGATGGCTTCTCTTTTGAAGCCATGGCCTACATGACCTAGGTCAGGAACCTGATTCCCCACGGTCCCCTTCCCCGCTAGTCCACGCCATACCACCACTGGTGCGGTCGGCGCGCTGACCTACGCCGGCTCGCGTCTGGGGCTGCGTGGCCATTGTGTGGCTGCCCGCCCCAAAGCAGGGCGACAAGCTCGCCCCCCGCGGACGCCCCTGCACCTTCCTCGGTGTGTCTCGTCAGTCCAAGGCCTGGCGCTTCTAGGACCCATCCCGACATTACATCGTCGAGTCTCGCGATGCCCTTTTCTTTGAGGACCTATTTCCCCGCCACCTCATCCGCTCCGGCTCGTCCATGTCCCTCCCGTGGCATGGGGGAGTGGTGAGTCTGTCCTCCATCCTGTCGCTTCCGGGTGACACATCACTTCGTCCCTCTGAGCCGGTAGCCCCTGTCGTGTCCTCTGGCCCCCCCGGGCCAACAGTCCCAGTCGCAACCGCTGGCCCCTAAGGGCCAGCAGTCCCTACCGCGTTCGCTGGCCCCTCCGAGCCAGCTGCCCCCGTTGTGTCCGCTGACCCCTCCGCACCAGCTGCCCCAGTCGCGTCCACCAGCCCCTCTGGGTCTGTAGCTCCAGTCGCGCCCACTGGCCCCTCCGGGGCGGGCAGCCCCAGTCGCGTCCGCTGGCCCCTCTGGACCAATTGCCCCAGTCGCGTCCATCGGCCCCTGTATGCCTACAGCTCCAGTTGCGTCCGCTGGCCCCTCCGGGCCGGTAGCCCCAGTCGCGTACGCTGGTCCCTCCGGACCAGCTGCCCCAGTCGCGTCCACCGGCCCCTCTGAGCCTACAGCTCTAGTCGCGTCCGCAAGCTCCTCCGGGCCGGCAGCCCCAGTCGCGTCCGCTGGCCCCTCCAGCCCAGCAGCTCCTGTCACCTCCACTAGCCCCTCCGGGCCAGCAGCCCCAGTCGCGTCCACTGGCTCCCCCGGGCCAGTAGCTCCATCCGCTTGCGTTGGCCCGTCAGACTCAGTGCCATCTCCTACCCGACCGCGCTACACACGCGGCCCAGGCGGCAGCCTCTGACCTTGGTCGACCGTGAGCGCACAGCCCCTCGCACCACGTCCCCTAGCACCTCAACTCCATGTGGCTCCACGTGTCTCCTCCACTCCCACAGTCGTGAGTGGGGACCTTGGCAAGAAGGCTCTCGGCCTGACCACTTCGGCCATCATCGTAGACCTTCACCCAGACTCTCCATTGGGCTACGCCATGCTTCATCACGAGCATCGGCATGCTGTCGTGACTGCACTCGCTCGCATCCCACCTGGAGCTCGTGATGCGCACGCCCTCTCAGTCCGTTCCACAGCACGCCCGGAGGATCCAGCCACCTTCTGTGAGGCTGAAGTCTCTTCGGAGGCCGCACATTGGGATGCTCCCCGCGACGAGGAGCTCGCTGCTATCTGGCAGCACCACGTGTATGATCTTGTCGACCTCCCTCCGGGTCAGAAGGCCAGTGGTGCCAAGTGGGTCTTTCGTCGCAAGTGGAAGCCTGACGGGTCCTTGGACAAGTACAAGGCCCGCCTCACAGCAAAGAGGTTTGCTCAGGTCCCTGGGGTGGATTACGACTAGATCTTTGCCCCAATCGGTCGGTTCTCCACTAGCCGGGCGCTCTTCAACCTGGTTGCCCAGCATGGGTGGGAGCTGCATCAGATGGAAGTGAGCAACGTATTCCTCCATGGCTCACTGGAGGGTGAGGAGCTCTACATAGTGCAGTCCCAAGGCTTCGACGACGGCACTGGGAGAGTTTTGCGGCTGCGGAAGGCCCTCTATGGCCTGAAGCAGTCGCCTCGGTGCTGGAACCAGGAGATTAGCAGTACGCTTCTCCGTGGCGGCCTCCAGTGCAACACCACTGACCCCGCACTATTTGTCAGTCCACGAGGTCAGACCTTCACCGCAATTCTGGTCTACGTCGACGATCTCCTCAACGCGTCGCCAGACACGGCCGCCATCCAGCGGGTCAAGGACTTGCAGCACGCCGCCTACCAGATGAAGGATCTCGGGTCTGCCCAAGTCTTCCTGGGCATGGAGCTCGAGCATGATCGCTCCCAGGGCATCCTACATGTCTACAAGGCTGCCTATGTGCATACCCTGTCCAATCGCTTTGCCGAGGACCTACCCCTCGTACCTAGTGCATCTTCACCCATGTCACCCGATGGCCAGGTGAAGCTGAAGAGTCCTCACCCAGCTGTTGTGGGGGAGCCAGTTGATGTGACCACGTATCTGCGGGTCATCGGGTCACTGATGTTCCTGGCGACGATGACGCGTCCAGACATCGCGTTTGCCGTCAACCTCCTGGCCCAATTCTCTCAGGAGCCGAGTCATCTCCACATTGAGGCCGCGATTCGAGTGTTGCGCTATGTCGCCTCGACCCCTCGGCGAGGTCTCATATTCTGCCGCCAGCCGTCCGTCGTCGCAGTGGGCTACACCGACAGTGACTGGGCCGGCAGTCCAGACAGTAAGAGTCGCACGGGCTGGATCTTTCGGATCGGCGACACAGCTATGCCCTGGCGCATTGGCAAGCAGGGGTGCATTGCACACAGCACTAATGAGGCTGAGTACATGGCCCTTCGCTCAGGCGCGTGTGAGAGTGTGTGGTTGCGTCGTCTATTATCCGAGTTGCGTCGGTCTGTCGCATCCGTCACCTTGCATCGTGACAATGAGAGTGCCATGGCCATCGCTGACAATGACGGTATGCATCACACACACACAAAGCACATCAATGTTGAGTATCACTATGTGCGTTCGTTGTTGCATGACGACACCATCAGCATCGTGTGCGTTGAGACAGCACGGTAGCTAGCTGAATTCCTAACCAAGGCACTGAAGCGGGACTCGTTCAAGAAGGCTGTGAGTTCAGTCGGCGTGCGTCCGTGAGTTGCCCTCTTTGTCTCTACCTGCGTCTCTGTGTGCCCTAGGGGAGTCTGGATGTTGACCGTGTCTCTGTCCGCCCATGTGCAATACGCCTGTGAGTCATGGGGAAGTGTTGGTTTTTGCGCATCTCTCATTGTGCTCTGTTGTGTCCTCCCGGCTTGTGTACATCGGCGTGCAAATGACTGACGGCGAGACTTGAAGCTGAAGGAGTGTCGTCCGGTGGAGCCAATGCACACTGAGGTCTACTCGCAGTTTGCTAGAGCCTCCTCTCTCCGGCGACGTGCTCAGCTCCATCGACAGGCCTCCTCGGCGCTTGTGCTGCCAGCGGTCACTGTCACCGCAGTTGCTGTCTGCATGCGTCCAGCGCGTCCCATCACGTCTGCATCGTCATGCTCTGCCTAGGATCCTTGTTGCATGCTGTATGGCCATGTTCGACATCATGGACCATCGTAGGCACTGCCTGGTCTCGGGCAGCCATAACTCCTTGCTACTATTTTTCTAGCTGTTTTTTACCGCACGACTGTGTTCGCAGCGTCGGTATTGTGGTATGGTCCAGTTTTAAGGCAAAACGGACGTTGCCCGGGTTTTGGGTTGTCGGCTGTCTGGTAGGGCTCACCGAGAAAACCTGCCTGCCAGAAAATAGGTCTATTTCCTGATTGGCTGGTTAGTTGAGTAACAAGCTCTACAGAGCTGGGGGGGGGACTAGAACTTGGAGGGGTCTCCTATTGTTGTTCATTGTTCATTCCTAACCAGTTACTTTCAGTTTTTAGATGCTTCCTGGCGCTAACTCTAGCGCGCGCGTTTCTGAGTAACAAACCCAGAGCTTCCAGACTTCGACTCTAGAGGAACAGACTGAGGGGGCAGCTGACTTAAGCAACGAGCGTGGAAGCCCGCACGGTGCATCAACAACGCTGCTGCCCCAACCTGCTGCCTAGGTTTTCCAGCTCTCCCTAGTAATTCTCACATGTGAGAGCTTATCATCACACACTGAAAAGTATAAGCATGCTTGTAGTTGAGATTGGGCACGACTGAGGTCGCGCCACTCTTGCACCTAGCTGAGATGCCAACGATGTGTGGCCCGCAACATGTGCGCCTTGAGCTTCATGTCTGCTTAGTCACTTGCAGTGATGATGTGTGTAAGTGGACAGAGTGTGGCAGGTACAACAAACACTCCCCCATGACCCACAGACGAACAGTCCACACACCACATGAGGCAACAATACACACAACGAACAGGGAGGGAGCACGTCAACCATGGACATCACGTGTACGTAACAGGCCAACAGCATGCACGGCTCCCTTCAACATTCCACTGCTAAGAGCTTTGGTGAGAAAGTATGAACGCTACTGACGAGTGTCGACCAAGACAACCTGAACTTCTCCTCCGGCAAGTCGCTCGCGAACAAAGTGGTCTTCAATGTTGATGTGCTTGGTTCGAGTGATTCATGCCATCATGCTCAGCAATTGCCTTGGTGCTCTGATTGTCGCACCGCTGTGTGATACAGCGAATGGGCACATGAAGCCGATGTAGCAGGCGAGACAGCCACACACTCATACACGTTCTTGCTCCAAGCGCAACGTACTCAGCCGCATAAGAGTTGCGAGCAACACATCTCTGGTTCTCACTCTTCCAAGAGACAACAGTCTCATATGTTGGTTTGTGTGGCTTCCACCTGTCACGACCGACGCGGATGGATTACCCATATACCCACGTTGGTGGTATATGGCAAAGGAGGGCGTGACGACACGACGGGTCCTCGGAGTGTCCTGAGACTTCTCCAGCATCGACAATAACGTCGGCGAGAGGCGGTCGATGCGTTCTGAAATCTCTGTTGGCTTGTTGGGAGTGACGAGAGTTTTCTCGGTGGGTTGAGACCCGCGCACTCGGTGGACTATACCAGTGCAACGAGGAGACCCGAAGGCTGTAGCAGTGCTTCCGATGTTCGGAAAGCCATTTGTGATGTCCGGAGGCTGATTTTGAGTACATCTAGCATTGCTTGTATTTTGTCGATGGTCGAGACCCAGGCACTTGCAGAGCTTTTCTGGTGCCTCGAGGAGACTATCTTTCTTTCTCTCATGGTGTATGCAGTGCGTTCTCTCTGTTGACTCGTTTGGGTTCAGCGGGGGTGACGGGACCCGGTGCGGCTAGCTGCTGGCGCCACTACATGAGCCCGCAAAGGGATCATTTGTACTCTCTGCTTGTTCTTTCATACTATGCGTTCCAGACAACCAAATTCTCATCGATTTGCACTGCACTCACACTCAGAGCTCATTTTCGTGTATGCACGGGCTTGCATGCCTTAATTAGTTTCCAACTTGGTATGAGAGCATAAGGGGTGTGTGAGTAGCAGACGCAACAAAAGCAGCAGCAATGGGCGGAACGTACAGAGGACGCGCCACGTGATGCCACGTTGGCAGTAGCGTGAGGGAGCGGGAAGTGACTGCACGTGAACGCCACAGGGGGGGTGAGCCGTGCACAATAGCATTAGCAATTGCGGCAACAACAATAGTAGCAGCAGCAGACATAGCAGCAATGGTAGCTGCAGTGCCCCGCAATTGGAGTAATGGATGTAGAGATGCTGCTTACAACAAGAGCAACAGTGGCGGTAGTAGAAGTAGTAGCGGTGGGCGCTAACATTTGCAGCAACTACGCCAATGGCAACAACAGTAGTAGCGGCATTTGGTGTGCTACACAGTAGTAGTAGTAGTAGCAATGGTAGTTAAATCAGCGCAGCAACCGTTGCAACAATGGCGACAACAGTAGTAGCACATTACAGCAGCAGCAGCAGCGGCCACTAGAGCAGCAGCGGCACCTGCAACAGCATACAGTAGCGATGGCAACAACAGAGTGCAGTAGTAGCTGCGACGACAGAATTAAGCAGTAGCGGCGGTAATAGAAAGCGGCTATAGCAGCTATTGCATAAAGTAGCAACAACGTTAATAGCAGTCGCAGCGGCAGTAGGAAGCAACAACAACAGCAGATGCGCAGAGTAGCAGCAACAACGGAAGCAACAGTAGCAGCGGAAGCAGCAGAAGTAGCGGAACTAGCAGTAGTAACAGAAATCGCAGCAGTTGCACCCGCCGTAGAAGCTGATGCTGCAATAGGGCCTCGTAGCCCTCCTTCAAGGGTCCCCCTCAGAGATGCCCCCTCGAACCCCCACAGAGGGAACCCCTCAAAGGGGGCCTCTTGGTCCATCGATCCCACCACTCAAGGGGCCCCTGAGAGGGGCCTGCGAGACCCGTGAGCCCCTCGCCCCGTCGGCCCCGTCGGCCCCGTCGGCCGACCGAGGGAGGGGTGCCGATGGTGAGAGAGGGGCGGACCCCCCCCTCCCTTCATGGTTCGCTCGCTCGCTCCCACAAACGAGTGAGCAAGCAAGCCTGCACAGGAGGGAGGGCCGGACAAGCCAAACTCCTCTCCCCTCCCCCTCAATCCCCCTTTTCTTACATTATCCATCGCCCCAAAATTGGGACAATCAAGAATAGGGGGGACGAGAGAAAACCAACACAAGAAGGGGATGCACCTGAGAGCAAGCGGTGAAGAGAAAAAAACGATGGAGGTGAGGGCGAGAAGGGAAAAAAATATTTAAATACCTGCCACCAATAGCCGCAGATGCAACCCGTCAAGCAACCGCCACAACATCATCCGTAGTGGCAGTAGCCATAGCAGCAACAGCACCTTACGCAGCAGCAGCAATGGTGGCGATGGAATGGCGACGTCTGCACAGTGTAGAGTAGTTGCAATAGCGCTTGCAATCTCCCCTTCCCAGCTGACAGTGGATTGTCGTCGGCGGCAAATTCTTCTTCGATACGTGACATTGACTGGCTTCTCCCTAGGGCTTGCAGATTGGTCCCCGCACTTCAATTCGTAGGATCGACGGTGTATTCGGGTTTGTCCATATCCGAGGAAATGGTCGTCTTTTACTTGGAGCAGCAGTCGTCCCTGCAGCCGCCACACCCTCTGTTCTTGGAGCAGTTTTTACTCCTTTAGTGGCAGCAACACTAGTAGACACAACAGGTGAGACTCCCTTCTCCAGGTGTGCTATGGTAGTGCAGCGCGTCCCGTATTTTCACGTTTGTTGGCCTCAACACCGTGACCTGTAGGAGTGATCAGTGTCCACTGGTCTCATTCTCTCCCGTGGCTTGGTGTTTACCACTAAAAGTAGGTGCCCTCCGCACCTATCCATCGTCTAGCGTACAAGATGAGTATGCAAAGAATTTGAGCAAGCATCGTACGCGTTTACCTACTACTACTGTGATGATGAACGACATGGTTGGCGTTGCTGCTAGACAGGCCCTTGCAGCTGGCATCCACGTTTGCTTTAGCCTAATCCAAGCATGCATCATCCACAACATGCGGATGTGCCAGCGTTGATAGATCCCCTATCTGGACCTCTGGCAACCATATCTGCCAAGAAACACAGCCTGAGGCAGGTGGTGCAGCGGCCTTGTGACCTCGTCGTCACCGAGCATGCTTCTGCTACTAGTTCATTGACGGCCTCCTGGATCTCATCTCCTTCATCCTCTCCTCATTTCTCATCCAATGGTGTCCCTTCAAATTCGCCTGCTGGCCAATCCCAGGCTACCACCATCCTCTTGATCCTCCACTCTCCCACTATCACAATGCCACCTCAAGATGACATGTCTTCATGGAGTCCTTCAATTCGTGTATGCCTGCGATGCTAGCATCAGCGCTCCGTACGCCGTGCTCGTGGTGGTCTTCATATATCCTCCACCTGCTCGGCTTTCGTTGTATTACCTGTCAAGGGGGAGTGTTGTCACCGCGCATTGCCTATTATGACCGTAGTGACAAGATCTGTGCTCCTGCTGTGCCGTGGTGCTCGAGCGTCAGCTTAGGCAGATTCCGATTACACGATGACAACACATGACGTAGATTCTGATCGTGACATGGCGTTCATGGTGTAGACTTGCGTGTCATCGAGCTCGACTTCCACGTCTGGGCTGGATCCAGATCTTCTGTAGCAGGAGGTTACATCAAGAGGAGCACAGACCCGGCGTACCCGGGCGGTGCCACTCCCGACTATGACCAGTGGCGACGTGGCAGTGGCACAGGAGTCCCGTACGGATCGGGATGCGTCTACCAGACTTTTGGGGGAGTGTGTAGAGCAGGCTCACACTGGTCAGGTGGAGATTGCATTGCATGAGACATGCATGTCATCGAGGTCAAAATCCATGCACGGGCAGGAGCCAGACGTTATGTAGCAGCAGGTTGCATCAGGAGGAGTGGACATCCCGCGTGCTTGGGCGGTGCCACTCGCGACGTCGACCGGTCGCGGCCTGGAAGTGGCACAAGAGTCCAATGCACATCGGAATGCCCTTACGGGCTTCTGGGGGCCTTGGTATACGAGGCTCACATCAGCCCGGCAGCGGTCGCAGTGCATGAGAAGAGTCGTCCGGCTGGTCCTTTAGAGGTTGAGGTATTCTTGAGAGCAGCAATTCTGTCAGATGTCACTCGGACATGTGCTGCAAAAGACACAACGGGCTCCAAGTTGTCATCAGTGCTACCTGAGGACCAGCTTTTAGCGTTAGGAGTAGCCCATGTTCCCAGAGTGTGCAGGTTCCCATACACAGGATGGAGCAGCAACACACATGATGGAGTCGGATGTCGGTCCTCACTCTGTTATGGAGTGGGTGACAGCGACCAGTCTTCCAAGTGATATGGTGCGTGAGTGCGAGCTTCGCTTCCTCGTCACCTTGACAGGCATTGTCAAGCCGGAGTCATGCACAGCTGTGTCCACTATGCCGGGAGTCAAGGATAGTGGGGCAGATCGGACCACGCGGATGGAGTCACATTGTCAGGGGGAGCTGAGTTCTGCCCTCTCTTGTTCACCTGTTGGTGACCTTACTAATCACATCGACGTTGCGAGTGGCAGTACCTACACCGACTCTGACGGCTCTTCCTTCTCCTTCTATCTCGGCACGCGACCGCTCATTCCTCCCCATACGACAGACATGAGCTGTGGTGGGGATGCGATACCTGGAGCTACGCCCGATGTTCCAGCGTCTCAGCACATAGCGAGTTTGATTGATCCCCAGGTGGATGCATCAGCACCAACTCCATCTCCTTGAACAGTAGAGACAGAGATGGAGTTGTACTCAAAACTTTTGCAGTCTGAGTGTGTAGCATTGAGTGAGGCACGGTTGATCCTACGTCAGGTAGACATGGGACACCTCCGCATGTGTGTGACAGCCTACGTTCACTTACAAGAGCACGAAGAGATGCTAATGCGGGAGGTGATGCCAGCGTGGGAGCAATTGTTAGAGCAGAGGAGCACCACTCCTACCAACATGAGCTGTCCACCATCAAGACCTCCTATACTCATCATAGGGGAGGATATCAGATGGAGATACTATCACAAGAGAGATGAGCATGCCTTCAGTTCCCACAATCCTCATTCCCGACAACGTTGTCACCGCTCCTCCATCTACTCGTGCATCCATCACGCACCTTTGTCCCCCCACTTTCGCTGTTCCATCTTCATCTTCCTCCATGTCTGGTCGTCTGGTTCTTCATTCCAACTGTCCCCTCTCTGCAACAGTGTGCCCTTCTGCTTCAAGATGCTCCATCATGTCTGGGAAACCAGCTCAATAGTGTCATCCATGCTTGCGTGCTTCTCACCAATTCCCTTTCCTCCTGCGTACACAGATGCATCGCGTTAGAGAGGACAGAGGAGACTGTGAGTTGGGACTCGTGGCAGTCTCATGAGGATTGATTGGTACACTCCAGGTGATGCACGGACAACGTGATGAGTCATAGCCAAAGACACCACTTTGTCTTTGAGGGTGGGAGCAGATTCGCATGTGACAGGGGGAGCAGTGTTTACGTGATGGAGAGATCACATGATTTATCGTCTAGGATCTGTTCAGCTACGGTATCACCATCTCCATTGAGGACATCAAAGCCATCTTCATCTGCCCAGGGGGGGTGTTGTGTTTACCTCGACTTTATGCGACGTCATGGGAGATGCATGGCGAGGTCCATGCTCTGCTATGAGCATACTACAGTATCCAGCATGTTGCGCATGCTACGTGCCTACACAACTGCATGTGGATGGTAGCACTCTATTGGTCAAGACCGGAACACTTGGTGGGCTGTACCAGTGTCATGAGTAGACCATGTGGTCGTGTGTCTTGGTGTGTGGCTACACTTCGTGTGGCATGTGCATGCAAGCTGGGTCGCTCATAGTGGTCAAGACCCGGACACGTGGTCAGTTACACCTGCGTTACGAGGAGATCCCCCCATGATCCTGTCGGTAAGTTGAAGATGCTATTGTTGCCAGCATACGAACGTCTGTTGGATCGCTCATAGCGGTCGAGACCCGGGCACTAGTACTGCCAGTGTCACGAGGAGACCCTCTTGTCGTCTGACATTTGTATTATGTGCATTACACTAGTTTATGCTCGTGTGCATCACTCCTCTTATGGTCAAGACCCACACTTGCTAGGATGTGCCATTGTCTAGGAATACCTTCGGTGGGTAGCAGATGTGTATGTTTGTGAGTTCAATCGTGCATATTATGACTTGGCATACAATGCTGTTTTGGGCCTTGGATTTTCTGGCGTTGACGACCACGTCAGCCAGGGGGAGTGTTGGTTTATGTGCCTTCCACCCGTCAAGACGGACACCGATGTATTACCCATATACCCACATTGGTGGTATGTGGAAGAGGAGGACGTGACGACACGACGGGCCTCCAAAGTGTCCTGAGACTTCTCCAGCATCTATGACAATGCCGACGAGACGCAGTCGATGCGTTCCGGCAACCCTGTTGGCTTGTCGAGAGCTAGGAGAGTTTTTTTGGTGGGTTGAGACCCACGCACCCGGTGGAATGTACTGGTACGACGAGGAGATCCGATGGCTCTAGTAGTGTTTCCGATGTTTGGAAAGTCGTTTCCAAACATCGGACGCTGATTTTGAGTGTTTCTAGCACTAATTGTATTTTCTCAGTGGTCAAGACCTGGGCACGTGGAGAGTTTTTTCGTTGCCTCGAGGAGAACACCTTTGTTTCTCTCGTGGTGTATGCAGTGCATTCTCCCCACTGAATCCTTTGGGTTTAGCAGGGGTGATGGAGCCCATTACGGCTAGTTGCCAACGCTCCTACATAAACCCGCTAGGGGCTCATTTGTACTCTCTCCTTGTTCTTTCATGTTATGCGTTGCAGACTTAGCCAAATTCTTGCATTTTTCTACTGCACACACACTCAGAGCTCATGTTCGTTTATGCATGGCCCTAATAAATTTCCAACTCCACCCATAAGAAAGATGTGGCCGTTGCGACTACGTGCGTCTGTGTTATGAGCCCAGTCATTGTCAGTGTGCCCGTCAACAAACACAGAAGTTTGTGATCTATAGCACAATCCTACTTGTGGAGTGGACAGTGCATGCCGGATGACACATAGTGCTGCCTCAAGATACCTCTGATGAGGGTGTTGAGAGTATTGAGCAAGAAAGTTGAACAAGAAGGCCACGTCCGCCTGAGTGGTGGTGGCGAGATACATTAGGGACCCAATCACACAAAGGTAGTCAGTGACATCGAAAAGCTCTCCCAGATGAGACGTATCGAGTGACTTTAGTAGATGCTGGATAGCTCAAATCATCATTTTGGACGCAATTGGAGTGTCAGCCAGCAAGGAGGCAAAGCGCTCCCCCAGGATGCAAATGTAGATAGCCTGGTGAACGTGTAGAGTGTGGCGCTGACAGTCACGCTCAAGCTCCATGCCCCGGAACACTCGAGCACGACCTTAGTCTTGAATTCTGTAGGTGGACTGTAGGAGAGTCTTCACCAAATGCACTGCTGCAGGAATAGGTGACACAATGGGAAGATCATCCACGTAGACCAGTATGGCTACTAATGGCTATGAGGGCGGACTCAAGAAGAGCGCCGGGTCAACAATGTTGCGATGTAATCCTCCTCTCTAGAGTGTGGAGGTAATGTCCTGGTTCCAGCAGCGGGGGGGACTGTTTGAGCCTAAAGAGGGCCTTGCGAAGCCGGTAGACATTGTTCGTGCCATCAGCAATGTGTGGGGGTTGTACCATATGGAACTCCTTGTCCAATTGTCTATGCAGGAACACATTATTGACATCTATCTGTTTTAGTTCCGAATCGTGCTAAGCGACCAGACTCACGAGAGCTCTGGCCATGGTGTATGGCCAGACTAAGCCAAACGTCTCAACAAAGTTGATGACTGGGACTTTTGAGAATCCCTCGGCGATGAGATGGGCCCAATGCTTGTCGATCATGCCGTCAAGGTTCAGCTTGTGCGGAAGCACCCTGAAAGCTGAAATAGCCTTGCAACCTAATGGGAGATCGACAAGCTCAAAGAACTCATGTTCCTTGAGGATGGTGAGTTCCTCATACATGGCCTTCTCCTAGAAGTCATCGTCAGCTGCCTCCCTTGCCTGACGTACAGTGGTAGGTTCAGGTGGGAGTAGGGGGAGGCCACTCGCCGCAAAGTAGGCAACGACGTAAAAGGCAATAGGTGCCTCTAGGGCACTGTGAAACTCATGAGCTACAAGTGCACAGCTGATTTGGGGTGGACCACACTGATAGCAAGACCAAGTCCATCAAGTCCAATAGGCCTGGCGGCGAAGTCAGCCTGAGTGAAGGATGCACTAGAGCAAGTGCAACGCTGAGGAGGTTGTGTGGACTGTGAAGCAGAATGCGGTGGGAGGGAGCGAAGCCTCCCTCCATGAGTTTTTGACTCTGGCTCAAAAGTGGGGACATAAGTGACAGGAGGGGGTTCTACCTCACCAACAGACGCTGCGGGTTCCAAGGCAGGCGTCGTAGGGGAATCGGGAACAACACTTAGGGAGGGCTATGCCGGTGTGTTAGAAGATACTACTGTAGGGCTGAGAGGGGTCGACGAGGACTCAGATGAGATGGAGGGAGAAGGTAAGGCGTTGGGACACGTGTTAGGAAGAGAGTGTCGAGAGGGAGACGAGACCTCAGAGGAGGAAGGGACCATGGAGGACGGGACCGAACCCGACAGAACTGCTGGAGCCTCTGCAAGATCGAAGGTTGAGACAGACCCACCCCCTCCAAGACCACAGAGCGAGGATAGGGAAGGAGGAGGAGTGACACGGGACATGTAGCAATGAAAGACATCCTCAAAGAAGAGGGCATCACGAGACTTGACAGCACAGGCCCGGTCAAGGTCCCAGAAGCGCCAAGCCTTGGACAAGGCAGAGACATCGAGAAAGGTGCACATACTTGTACGTGTGCTGAGTTTGCCAACGCGAAGGTCCTCGGGGAGCCACACAACTGTGACACATCCCCAGACACAAGTAAGGCAGAGGTCGGCATGATGACCAAAACACCTCTCAAAGGGGTTGACATGGCAAGGGAGAGGACCGTGAAGAAGACGGTTCCAAATCCACGTCATGAATAACATGGTCTTGAACGAGAAAAGAGGAGGGAGATCAGAGGCACTAAGAAGAGTGCGAACACCATCAGCAAAAAATCTTTTTGAGCGTTTTGAGGCGTCGTTTTGTTGGGGTGCCTATGGGGTCGTAGCCTCAATGCACATCCCGCAAGACGTGAGAAAGCGAGAATTAGGTCCCATAAACTGGCCACCACGGTCACAGCAAAAGACATGAAGGTGGTGTCCACGGGCGATTTCATCCTGTAAAATCCAGGAATCAAGAGTGGAGCGGACATCACTCTTCTGTTTTGAGAGAAAAGACCCAGCACATGCGAGAAAATTCATCAGTGAGGCAAAGAACTTTATGACCAACCCCCCTAAGAACGTCATGAGATACCAGTCCCATGACATGAGCATGCAGGAGATTGAGGGGGTGGGACGTGAGAGTTCCAGAGATCGAGAAAGGAGACCGATGCATTTTTCCTTGAGCACAATCAAGGCAATCAAGGGGACAAGCGTCATCAAGACCGTCCGCGGGAAGCGTACTGAGAAAACTATCAATGGTTGCAGTATGGATGTGGCACAAGCGACGGTGTAACAGCTGTGCGTGCGCAAGAGAGAGAGAGAGAGAGAGAGAGAGAGAGAGAGAGAGAGAGAGAGAGAGAGAGAGAGAGAGAGAGAGAGAGAGATAGAGAGAGAGAGAGAGAGAGAGA
>SZWC01015123.1:47260-58260 GCA_023375785.1 Penium margaritaceum
ATCAATGGTTGCAGTATGGATGTGGCACAAGCGACGGTGTAACAGCTGTGCGTGCGCAAGAGAGAGAGAGAGAGAGAGAGAGAGAGAGCAACGTGCACATGGGCGGCAGTAACAGGAACCGGAGCAAAGATAGGAACATGAAACAAGCGATCACAGCTTGTGCCCTGCAGCAACATGCGGCTAGAGGCGCGATGAGAGACAGACGCAATACCATGACTGGAGGAGAAGTCCAAGCCATGGTCATCAAGCGTTATGATAAAGAGAAGACTTAACTCAAGTGATGGAACATAAAGGATGTCGAGTAAGAATAGTTCCCTCTTGGGGCCCACAAAGCGGACGACACCAACTGTAAGAAGTATCTTTGGAAAGAAGTTCACAAGTATATGAACCACATGGAACCAACCAAAGAGGGAGAAATTACGATCGTTGATGCAGTAGGATTGACGACCTCATCAACCTGCAAACCACCAAAGGTTAGAGAAAATAATGCAGAATAAGGTCCAACTGTACATTAGGATTTTGTTGAGAAATACTAAAACTACTATACTCAGGTGGGCCAAAATCATGTTATGCTACTAGAAGAGGATAGCAGATAGTGATATTCATGATAGTGATATCATTCAATCTTTTGTAATCCACACCCATCAACAATTACCATTCTTCTCTTTTTTTGCAATGCATCATACCTGTATTGGGTGACAAAAGTGCTGTCCAAAACCTTGTCTGGTCGCGTAGACAAGGTTTTTGTGCAGTGACTACCACATGCTGAAACATCTCAAGACTCGGCCAAATCTGAGCCATCAACAAACTTGATGGATGGAGTTCATATAGTCAAACTTTGACTGCGACATCGAGTACCAGCGTGGAAAAAATAATCTGGCGGATGCTCTCAGTCGACAATCACATTTAATGGCTGAGATTAATACATTGCTCGTGGAACAAGACCAGTACATTGCAAGCCTGTTTTCAAAAGGTTAGCAGGAGTTTGGCAGGTACGACAAGACCAAGTTCTATTTCAACTATCCCTACTAGTGATGGCAATTCACTCACCAAGTAGTCGTTCCACAATAATGAGCTACAAAGTCTGCTACTAGAGGAACACCACAACATTGCACCAGCTAGAAACTTCAGCAAGAACAAGACAATGAACAAGTTGGCAAAGTTCTATTAGTGGGACAAGATGCAAAACAATTTGGCAGCCTTCTACAAATCATGCGACACATGTTTGAGACTAAAATCTTGTTGTACAAGGCCACACGGACTACTCCAACTCCTACTTGTTTTGACGGAACAATGGGCAAACATCAGCATGGACTTCATGACGGGACTGCCCTCAACTCCTGAGGGATATGACGCCATTTTCTAAAACTCCACACTTCATCCTGATGACGAAAACCGTCACCATAGAATGAACAGCGTGGCTGTTCCTAAATCGACAATGATGTGTTCAACACTAGCGATTGTGTCCTCCTTAGCTGAGCAAACACCAAACTCGGAGGACACGACTTTGTGGAGCTCAGATTCTAGTGGTTTAGATCGTTTGTGATTGAATGAATGCAAAACCCTGTCGTCGCTTGACTTCACCTTCCTGAAAGAATAACGATTCATCTAATTTTTCACATCAGCAAGCTCAAGCACTACCAAGATCCAAGTACGAACCTCCTTGGCAAAGACGTTGGACCTCCACCCTTTGTACAAGTGGACGGGGATACGGAGTACGTTATTGAAGAAATCTTCCGACGTCGACACCGTTGAAACACGCCCGTGTATCTAGTGAAGTGTCATGGCTAATACGCCGAGCATAAAAATTGGGAGCCCTACAACAATCTAAAAAAATTCAATCATTTGATGTACGGCTACTATCGTCATAACTAGTCTACGTCTGCTAACACGCCAGGATCTTGCAGTTAAAAATAGAAGGAAGTGTTACGTCACTGACATGCACGAGTCCCTAAACTTCGTCAGAGGGCAGTTTTTTCATTACATTTGTGGTCCACCGTGCGTCAACCTTAGGTTTCTCAAGCCATTAGGCCAAGGGCATTTTGGCCACCTGCCCGGACCTGAGATTTTGTGCTCCAGAAGGTTTTGACTACTTTGGCCATCTTCGAGAATGGTCGAAAGAAATGTCGCAAATTGCATCGATGCTTTGATATTGTTCAGTTGTCTTGTGGACGGTATTGGATCTTTACAAGGCCACGTCTCGATATTCTCGGAGCCGCCCGACTTCTCGGTCAGGCTTCTCAAAGCAACCACTCACGGCACAACCTCGCACATGTCGCTCGGTTCGAGCGTCAAGGACCCAACATCTGCCCCATTCTCATTCTCATTATATATATGCTCAGCCCACTCAACAATTTTTATCGAAGCACACTTACAGGCTATCCATTCATCCCAAAATCCTAGATTCGTCTTTTACTCCATAGCTCACCCTGTGTGAACAACCTACGTCTCCTCGGCGTAACGAACATATGAGTGAAGCACTTGATTGGACGGAATGACCATGCACCCCTATCTTTGGAGAAACAACCTGATTCCCCCCTACCTCGGAAGAATAAGCCTCACTTGCCCCTACCGTAGAGCAACTACCTTGATTTTCCCCTGCCTGGCAGCAAGAAGCCTGATTTTCCCCTTCTACATGGACGTGACTTTTAGGCATAGAAAATATACAATTCACCCCTCTCGCTTGTCAAAAGACTACATGTCGATGTCGCATGGATGTGGCATTGACATGTTGACGTCACGTTTTCTGGCCCAATCATCACAAACCCCTTTATGGAGGGGTCTATGATTTTCATTGTCATTAGATCATTATCGGGGGTGGCTTGCGTGGAGTTTTCATGGGGGATCCAAGACCCCCCATGTGTTGAAAGGGAACCTCCTCAGCCTCGTTACCGCAGGGCCTAGTAGGTGCTCTTGAAAAAATAAAATGCAAAAGAGCATAACAATCCTTCTACCCAATCCGCGAGGGGGGGTGGTGACACCCTACCCAGCGATCAAAATGTATTGACGTCCTACCCAATGAAAAATCGAGACTCCTTGCCCAATCGCTTCACCATGCTCCATCAACGGCATACGCAACTTATGGAGCGAAGCAAGGTGGGGCATGTCCACCTCCCTGCCATTCTCGCTCCCACGCGAGAATCACAATCGATGAATGAAGTCTTATGTTTCATTTCTCTCGACACGCAACCCCCTGGTTTGATTTAGGGTTTCCCCACATCAAACAGGGGGTCTCCATGTCGTGGACGAAAAAAGGTCATCGCTCAATCGCTATGTAGCAAAAATGCTCGTTTTTGAGACCGAGCGAGAACACTTGTTTTGTTGTTTTTCCCAACACGCAGAGGCCCACTTTGTACATGCAAAACAAAGTCAAACCCTATGCCCACTTACATGTGGGGTTTAAGGGTATTAGTTTTTCGCGGGCTCCTGTTGAGCCCCATGGTAGAGAGGCCCAACAGGTTCCCTTTCAATGCATGGGGAGTCTCGGACCCCCCATGCAAACCACAAGTAAATCCCCGCTTTAACATTCACAAGCCCCTTGAAAGAGGGGTTGTTGACGTCAACATGTCTAAGCTGCATTGCATGCAACTTTGACATGCATATTTTTCTTACTGTTTGTGGGTAGGGGGGTCTTGTTTTTGGAACGCCGATTTGGAGAGTCATTTTCTTCTTAATGCCGAATAAGGTAGTTTTATTAATCCAAACCCCAACATACAAACAATAAAAAATTGTGGGTAATCCCTACATGCATCCAGCCCAAAAACTTTACTGGAATTGGGGAGTGGGTTTGTGTAAGGTTTGTATTTCAAAGGAAGTGATTAACTTAAGAGAAAGGAGAAGAATGTAGATGTGGAGTTTTTGACTCCCCATTCTTGGAGCGGGGATTTTGGTTGACGCCTGTCAACCAGAATCCTGGTCGCCCATCGCCAACGAAGTCGACCCCTCCTCCCCCTACCCCCCTCCCGATCCCCCCGCCCTCCACCCTACGCCCCACCCTCTGGCAGCTCAAAAACCAACCGTTCCATCGTGACCCTCAATCTCGAGGGCCTTGATTGGATTGGACTTGGTCCATGGTGACGTGGGTAGCAAAAAGAGAAGGGGGGAGGGGACCTGAGAGGGAGGGATTGTGTTATGTACTAGGCGTACACGAGTCCCTAATCTTTCCGAGTGGGCATTTCTTTTGTTACATAAAGAGTCCACCGAGCTGCGAGACCTCAAATTTCACTCCAATTGTCAAGGGCGATTTGGCCAATTGCTCTCACTTCCCCAACGTTCAATCTCACACTTTCTGTCAACTTTGACCACTTTCAAGAATCGTTGACAAAAGTGTCGCGACCTTTCGGTCAACTTCTCAAGGCATCGTGAAATATTGAGATTTACAAAGATGCATCTCGCATCTTCGCTGTCGATGTTTAAAGCCCCCCGATTTCATGGCTTGGTTTCTCAATCCGACCACTCACTACGCAACTCTACACGCATCGCTCAACAATTGACTTGACGATCCCGACTACATCTCATTTGCAACCCGAGACTTGTCTGTATGTGTTCGATCATTTTAACACTTGTCATCGAAATAAAGTTACCGCTAATCACTACTTCCTCAAGTGTCCTAAATTCTCCACTTGTGTTCTGCCTTAGAACTTCTACTTGTTCACCATCTACGCTCCGTTCGGCATAACACTTGGTGTCAGAGTGTAGCAATGGTGGGGAGGCTTTCTGGCTACTTTACGTATATGGAGGACTACCCTGCACAAGCCGTCAGTGCATCTCGTACATCAAGACTTTGGAGACTTCACGACTACAACGTGAGGCAAGAGACTGCACCCGACGACTAGTAGCGGGTCTCCAGTGACAGATTTAATAATGGAGGACCAGAATGTGTCTATGCACGCGAACCGTGAAGCGGCAGCAAACGCTGGCGTGGCAGGCTACGGGGAAGATGGATCAACCACGACAACTCCGATAACTAACCCGGTCACGGACACGATGGCGGTAAACCAGCCGTCCCTACCGACAGCTTCAACGTCTATAGCAAGAACGATTGGTGGCACTAGGCGACAATCGTGTTCAAGGAGGAACTGGCGAACAGTACTTCGCGCTCAAGGGGATCAACAATCATCTGCTCCAACAACTCAATTTTAGGATGGAGGCTCTTTGCAATGCATGTGCATGAAAGGCGGTGCTCTTTGAGAGAAACACCCAACTCTCGAGCGGACCAAAGATTCAACCGGCCCTACCTGAACTGCTCACTTTTGTAAATTCAAAAAGACCAATGGTTCGGATGTCACAGACAAGCATGGAGGTGTACTTCATCACTACTGGGGTCAACAACGATTGGAAGAAGATTGACCTCGAGGCTGCGCTTTTGCATGGCACAGCACTAAGTTCGTGGTCTGACCTAAAGGCCATCCAACGATACTAGGAGACTAATGGGATCTCATCGACGGCCAAGTGCGCTTGTCTCAAATCGCTCATCATAGGCATTCTCTCCGTGAATTTGATCATTTTGCAATAGCAAGACGTGCTGACGCTACCAATCGACTAGAACGAGTTCTCGCGCACAATTCTTGCACATTTTAGATGACTAAATGAGAAATCTGATGCTCAGTACAAGCTTCAACGTCTTCGTCAGCGGTCCGGCGTGGCAGAGTACATGCGGAGATTCCGCGGGATCATCATTAGTACGGATATCGCCCTCAACGAGCTCTGTTTTCACTACAACAAATACCTCAAATAGGACATTTAGCGAACGATCACCATCTTTCCGATCTAGTATGACTTATCGCGGATCATTGCAGCAGCAGAAAGGATCAACCGCGACAAATACGACGCTTGGATCCAGGAATCCTACGGTTGGCGACATTTCAATCATAACTATCGTGAGAACAAAAAAAAGTCAGTTGGGGGACTCCTCGACTGCGATGGAAGTGGACGCCCTCGAACATAAAGACATGTGCACCTATTGCTTCTACCAAAAAGTCTACCATGTTTCTCCCAACTATCAAAGCAAACAGCAGGCCAAAAGGGGGGAGGGGGGGTGTAGAAAAATGAGTCGAGAAACGGTAAAAGGCAGGAGTGAAAGGCACAACTCTTGTCTGAGAGGAGCGATCCGTGCCAAACGATTGTCCATGTGAATGGCTCACGATGTCGGAGAGGTTTCTTGGTATCATAAAACTCAACGAAGGATACGAGGACGACCAACCGGCGAAACTGCTAAAAGTGCAACCCCGGGGTTACAAGAGTTGCAGAATGGTACCGACACTATCAAAGGGAGGGGTCTCTTACAGTTTCGTACGCGATGTCATGGTTCCAAAAGCTGTGTTTGTACACCAAACCAGAGGTTTTTGAAGGAAAAACGGTCAACAAAAGATTGCCGATACGGAGACTCTGAGAACCACTTCGAATGCAAGTGGGGGACTTGCAAGATGTAACATTTTAGAGGTTATGTCCAATGAGTGATCACAAAATCATTCTTGGACGCAATTTCCCATACTAGCAAAACCCACCAATAGATAGGAACAATGGCGAAGAGTACGTGGAATTCAGTGGCGCTAAGCAAAAACTTTCACGCGTGGGGCGAAAAAGGATAGCGGAAGCAGTATAGGTAGAAGCAGCAGAGGAAGCCGTAGCGCCCAAGAAGCGACAACAAGTGCAACCGATATCGCTCAATGTGGCCAAGTACTATATAAGACTTAGGGCTCGTGCATGGCTCATACATCTCGAGCCAATGGAGGAAGCAAAAGTGGCAGCACCTGACTCATCCGCCTCATTGGCATCAACAGAGCTTGCAATGGTTCCCTAAGAGTTTGCACCTCTTATCCGAGAGTTTGCGGGCATCTTCCCCGACAAACTCCCAAAAATCCTACCACCTCAATGCGCCATCGACCATCGCATCAAACTGAAACCGTCATTTGACCCACAATTTGAGGGGCATATCAGATGAGCAATCACGAGCTAATTGAGCTGGAACACAGCTCGACGGGATGTTTGGTCAAGGATCCATCCATCCATCCATCCACGTCACTGTATGCTGCAACAATACCATTTGCAAAAATGAAAACTGACGAGATGCAGATGTGTGTGGACTACTGGGCGTTGAATGATGCTATTATAAAAAGTCTACCTTTCTTCCCGTGTAGACGGACTTTGTGAACAACTTCCAAGGAGCTCAAATTCTCATCAAAATCGACTTACGTAGCGGTTATCACTAAATCCGCGTGGCAGACGCCAACATCAAGAAGACGATGTTCAGAACACGCTACGAGACTTTCAAGTTCACGATCATGCCGTTTGGACTAAGGAATGTCCCACAAACACTCATGGCGGCATTGAACAACTTGTCCACCCATACCTCAACGATTTTGTCGTGGTATACCTTGACGTCATTCACGTGTACAGTCGCACCCGATGGACATATCCAAAAAGTTCTCAAAGTTTTACAAAAAGAGAAAACTTTCAAGAATCTTTAGAAGTGCGAATTTGGTTGCCGTTTGATCAAGTTTTGAGGCCACTTCATCAACGGTGGACGAATCACCATGGGTCAACAAAAAGTGGTTGCAGACCCTAATTGTTTGACGCTGACTAACGTCCACTCCATGTTTTCTTGGCTTCTCCAACTACTACCGGCGTTTCTTATGGGATTGAGCCCGAGTGTGAGCACCTCTCCCTGATCTCACTTGAAAATAGAATGTGTGGCGGTGGGAAGGCAATGAACACGAAGCGTTCACCACTTTGTGGAATGCTCCGACCTCAGTGCCAGCCCTACGATTAGCCGATCCAACGCTTGACTACCTCATGGCCACTGACGCCTCCAATTGAGCCATTGGTGTGGTTCTCCTAGAAGATCATGGTAAGTGAGAGCAACTGATTGTGTACATGTCATGAAATCTGCATGGAATGGAAATCAACTACGTCATACACAAGAATGAGATGCTGGCGGTCTTACACATATTGAAGACATGGTGGTGCTATCTTGAATGCCGCTGATGCGTCAAATGCACCAAACATCATGCACTGAAACATTTGAAGACGCACCCAAACCTTAGTAGACGTCAAACATGATGGATGGAGCTCCTCGTATCCGAGTACGACTATGGTATTGAGCACCGGCCAGGCCACATTAACCTAGGAATTGCACGAAGCCACTGACCAGAGTTGATGGATGAGGTAGCGACTCTTCAACTAAAACAAGATTTGTGTCTCAAGAAAACGTTCACACTAAGATACGACTAGCATAGCGAATATGACAAGCCAAATACTGGTACTACGCACATGATTGGCGATGACGATTCACTCACCAAGTGGTCGTACCCCGGAACGATGAACTCTAATGCATGCTGATCAAGGAATGCCATGACACCGGTCCAGGTGGACGATTCAGGGAAGACAAGACGCCTCAGAAGTTGGCAAAGCGATACCGGTGGGATAAGATGCAAACGGACATGGAAAAATGCGAGCTGCTGCTTCTGCCTGCTGCTGCTGGTGGCTGTTGTTTCCGCTGCTTGCTGCCGTTAACTACGGCTGCCGCTACTGCAGGCTACTGCTGCTGCGTGCTGGTGCCAATGACTACACTTGGGTGATGTTGCAGCGTGTGTCGTCGCCTGCAGATGTCGGACACCGCCTGCCGCTCACCTCCTCGCGTCATGAGTGGGGGTCAGTGCTGCCGAAAAACTTCGGCAGCATTTCCCCTGGCCCAGTGGCCATGGGAAAAAATCTGACGCCACCACCAGGCAGGTCAATGCTACCGGAAAAAAATCCGGCAGCCTTTCCCCAGCACTGGCGCGTATGGGGGTCCGCCGGCGTTGTCTGGCACCTGTTCACCAGTCTTCTGCTGCTGCTGCTACGCTCTGGCTCTGATACCAAGCTGGAAAACCTAGGCAGCAGGTTGGGGAAGCAGCGTTGTTGATGCACCGTGCGGGCTTCCATGCTTGTTGCTTAAGTCAGCTGCCCCCTCAGTGTGCTGCTCTAGATTCTAAGTCTGGAAGCTCTGGGTTTGTTACTCAGAAACGTGCGCGCCAGAGTTAGCGCCAGAACGCAGCTGAAAACTGAAAGTAACTGGTTAGGAATGAAGAATGAACAACAATGGGAGACCTCTCCAAGTTCTAGCCCCCCCCCCTCCCAGCTTTGTAGAGCTTGTTACTCAACTAACCAGCCAATCAGGAAATAGACCTATTTTCTGGCAGGCAGGTTTTCTCGGTGAGCCCTACCAGACAGCCGACAACCCAAAACCCGGGCGTCGTCCGTTTTGCCTGAAAACTACACCATACCATAATACCAACGGTGCGAACGTAGTCGTGCGGTCAGAAACAGCTAGAAAAATAGTAGCAAGGAGTTATGGCTGCCCGAACCCAGGTAGTGCCTACGATGGTCCATGATGCCGAACAAGGTCATGCAGCATGCAACAAGGACCCTAGGCAGAGCATGACGATGCAGACGCGATGGGACGCCCTGGACTCATGCAGACAGCAACTGCAGTGACAGTGACCGCCGGCAGCACGAGCGCCGAGGAGGCTTGCTGATGGAGCTGAGCACGTCGCCTGAGAGAGGAGGCTCCAGCGAACTACGAGTAGACCTCAGCGTGCGTCGGCTCCACCGGACGACACTCCATCAACGTCGAGTCTCTCCGTCAGTTATCTGCACGCCGATGTACACAAGCCGGGAGGACACAACAGAGCACAATGAGAGATGCGCAAAAACCAACAGGGAGTGCATGCATGGTCGATGTGGTTGAGTTTTGCTCTCTGTATGCTTTTCGCTTGGCGAACAAGGTTGCTGATCTCTTGGGACCACACGTCCAGTTTGTACCGCCGTGTGAGAAACCGCCTGGAGCTCGTTCGCTCTTAGGTTGGGTTCGATCCCTGGGTGGCGTCCGGGCTGTTGTGCTTTGTGCCGTTCCTGTACAGTTTACTGTGACCACTCGGCCGTGTCCATACTCGTGCAGATCCCTGAGGCAGGCGGCCCTGGTGACACCGGCGCGACGACAGGCGGCGGACTACCCGTCTGGAGCTGACCGACCACTGTTCTAGAGCCCCAGATGTCACCGGGACTCCTTGCTGTGCCTTCTACGTCTTGCAGGCGCCTTTCGGCGGACTGGGCATGAGGCCCATTTGCATGTTTTTGCATTGTATACTCGCTGTCAGTCGATCGATCCATGCATGTGACCAGTCGTTGCGTGCATCTTTTGATTTTGCACGTCTAGGTTCAGACGGCGTAGGATTCTGACATGTGTGCGCAGAGTTACGGCCAAAACAGTGTTTTTGGGCCGGTTTTAGGACAGCTCTTGGACTGCCGCGTGCGACACCCGCCGTGCGCCGCGGCAGGTATTTATGCCCTGGACCTGTCAGTTGTCATCTCTCTCTGCATATGCTATATTGAAGCAATCTGACACTTTGACTTGTGTCTCCTAGCCAAACCCCTGCCGTTGTGTGTACGACCTGTGACTGTCGTAACCGTCTGACTAGGCACTGACGCCCGGTCAGCGACCGTGTTGCTAGGAAGCTTCTACGCACTTTCTCATGGTATCAGAACAGTGAGACAGATCTCACTGAGCTGCGCAGCAGAGACGCAGCAGAGCAGCAGCAGTGAGAGTCACCGCTGCAGCATATCTTCTGGGACTTGCTGGAGACGGCCGTTCGCCGTCCGCGTACTCCACCCACCACGTGAGATCGCAGCTGTTGAGGCAGCAGCAGTAGCGTGTACCGCCACGCAGAGGCGTGTGGCGGCTGCGGTGCGTGCAGCCGCCACTCCCCCCCACAGCCGCAACAGCAGAGCAGCAGTAGCAGAGGCAGCGGCGGCAGCCGCGCAGCAGCAGCGCAGCAGTAGCGGCCGCCACAGCAGCGTGGCAGCAGCGGCGGCAGCAGCAGCGCAGCAATGGCGTCGGCAGAAGCAGCGCAGCAGCGGCAGCGGCACAGCAGCAGCAGCGGCAGCCGCGGCAGCAGCAGCAGCGCAGCAGTGGCAGCAGCAGCAGCGCGCGGCGGCGGCAGCCAGCAGCAGCGCGCGGC
>SZWC01015124.1:36284-60292 GCA_023375785.1 Penium margaritaceum
CCCCCGCGCGCGCATCCCTCATCTTCACTTTCAACCACCCCTTCTACTTAGAGAAGGCTGCTCACCAACTGTGAGCAAGGGCTACGAGCCACAGTCCTGGCATGTGGAAGGGGAAAGCAAACCTAAGCATCACCCAGTGGCGCATATTGCATTCATTGCAGAGAAGCAAGCTCAATGTGCTGTGACACTGAGGGCACATGCAAGGACCACCTCATGTTGTAGTAGGGGGAAGTGTACGATATTCCATTGGGTGTCAGGTCACAGTCCCTGGCTTGTGCAGGCAGATGAATCGGTAGACTATTTTTAATGATCATGCTCGAATGGTTCCCGCTAAAAACCTTCTCAACCCTAATGATTTCAAAAACATCGAGAGTAGCAGTTTGGGTTTACCCCATGATGTGATGCCATTACAATTCGAGGCATGACAACCCATTTTTTTTTCATACACAGAACATTCCAGATGTGATGAAGTGTGTGGATGCATAAGGTGTACCCCACATGAATCGATTCAAAAATTCTTTTGTGTGCCCCATCTCTGAGCAAAGTTTCATGGTATCAAATAGAACTTGGAAGCAATTCGTCACCTCGTCTTGGATGACATCACGAGCGAACTGTTGAAAAACTGGTCACTAGGTACAAAAAACACACGATATCGTGTGTTAGCTTTTTGTAGAAAACATATCTTGGATGGTCACTTTACAGGGTGAGACATTCAGCTAAGACGTAAAACCCTTTTGTTACTGTTGTCTTAGCACGATGACTACTTCGTGTTATGTCCCAAATGTGCACTAAGTCCCTTAATCATGAGTGTGGGCATTTCTGTCCTAACATTTGTGACCCACCTCGCATCAACCTCATGATCCTTGTGCTCTTTGGCCGAGGGCATCTTCACCACCTACCCCGACCTCCGGTGTTCCGTTCCCGAAGGTTGTGACACATTCGACCACTTTCTAGAATGGTCAACAAAAGTGTGATGAACCGTGTTGACCTTTCGATACTGCTCGGTTAACTTCTCTACAATAGTAGATTTTTGTAAGACCTCTCCTCAATGTTCTTGGAACCCCTCGATAGGTGGCGTGTGTCACGGTGACCTCTAGACTTGTCGCCACGGCTCGCTAATATGTCCCAACACTCGATGGCTACTTTCACAGGGTCAGCACCACTCTGGCACTATCCTTGCTCATCACGTGCTCTCCAGATTTTTCTCAGTGACCACCTCTTGGGGTCCATATTCTTAATGGCACTATCCTTGCTCGTTGATGAGCAAGCAGGGATAGTGCCATTAGATTTTCTGTTCCTACACCTGGTGCTTCTTTCGGTTTGTCATTCGGACAACTAAGGAAGATGTACGCCTTGATCATGTTTTTTTTTGGTTGTTTAGGAGCTTGCTACCAGGTTAGTCTCTTTTCCGGCAGGATGATTGGACTTGTCACATCTACACACTCGTTTGTATGTTACATATGAACTTCTACATTTCAAAGAATTTCTCTGCCGTCTCTCCACCTTTTAGAGCACCGCCTGTCACAATGTGTTTTATGCAGCATACCCACTCACATAGAAAGTTGCCGAGGGGGTTCCTCTGTTCCCTCATGGTATTAGAGCAATAGAGAGACTCCACCCCTATATCCCACCATGTAGCACGTAGCAGTAGCACCTGAGGAGCCTGAGCTGGGCTGGGTTGGGCTAGGTGGGGTCTAGAGGTCCTGACAACTCTATTTCCTTACCGACTTCTTAGTAGAGTTTCTCAAAGCAACGACTCACAGCACGGCATGGCATGCATAGCTCGATTCGAACGCCAAAGACCCAACAAATGCCTCATTATGTTTGTGGCTATTACATGTATGTGCTTGACACATTTGACACTTGTCATCGAAGTACACTTATTGCTAAACAAAAGCGATCCAAGTGTCACAAATCCTGGAATCGTCTTCTGCACCGCAACTCATCGCTACGCACATTCCCCTTGCTTTAATGCTTGTTATGAGAGCGTAGCGACGCTATAGGGGCAATGGAAGCATTAAATACGAGGGGATAACTACCATTAGTTGTCCCCTCATGTTGAATTGAGATCGGGATCAGTCTGGATCTCGATGGTCTTGATTTCTTGTCGCCTCGATGTCTCATACAACATAACACGAGACAACCTCAACTTGTCTCCTGCGAGACGAGACGAGACGAGACGAAACAAGACGAGACAAGAAAAGACCAAGAGACACATATGTGGCACGAGATCCGGTCAAGAATCTTGTGTCGCAGTATGATTCACGTTTTTTTCTGTGAGCCCTGTCATGTGTGTCAAGGCTGTGAGAAATAATCACCTACTATGTCTAGTAGCATAGAAAGCAGTCGAATCCAGTGCGCAACACATTGTTTGGAAACGGCCGTGTAGGGAAATGTAGTGGATTGGACGGAATCCTTTGCTGACCAAGCCAAAACCGCGGTTTTGGCCTAGTTGGCCATGGAGTTCATCCTATCTGTTGCATTCAACAAGAACATCCAAAGTTGAATTTGCGGAAACATTATCTCGTAAACAAAGCAATGAAGTTGTGACCATTTCACTATGTTCAGTTGTTCAACACTTTTTGTCGCATCAACAACAATAGTTTACTCAATCCGCATACTACTTCTTTAGCTCCATGTAATCTGGTTCCATGTGCGAAACACTGCCGGCTAGGCCTGAAGATGTTTTGTGCCAATTTGTCCATGATCGCAGCAGTCATGCATGGTGGCAAACAAGAAATGTGCTGTACTTGGAATCTAGGATTTGGTTTTTGAACTAGAGAGCTTGCCGAGAATACCATGTTGTCGTTAACTGTCTGTCAAAACTTTGCTCTTAGTCAAAGTGAAGTCATTGCGAAGCGGATGCATTCAGACAACTCACTTTGTCATTTCGCTTGCCCCTTACAATAGTACAAAATGTGAGATTTTCTCGAACACGAGCGAGACCAGAATGAAACCCAGACCCAGACCAACGAGGACAACCGTGCACGAACCTTCAGCGTATCGCAACTGTTTAATAATCCGGAGGCCTCACAACAAGCAGTGGCTACTGGCTAAGACTTTTGCAATGGAGGATCACCAGTACGGGCTCAATGAACCTGGCAGAAGCAGCAACTTTAGTAGTGAATGGTGCAGCTCCGACAACCACGATGGCCAACTTCGTGACGGGCCCTCTGTCACGTCGAACCCTCCTTCTCAGTCATTGCCCCCCGGGACGACACCTAGCATGACTGGAGGCACCGGCTGACAGAATCACATTAATGAAGTTATGTAGAAGATGTTTCCAGGATTGGACAAGGTCAACATTCGTCTAGTGGAACATCTCTTCGTGACAATGCAATAACTTTTCAATTCTCGCGTGCAGGAGGTAATGCTCACAAAGAGAAACATCCAACTCTCAAGAGCTTGACGCTTCCTTAGCCGTTTGATCCAGTAAACTCTAAAAGAGCGATGATCCTCATGCGGTTGAAAGATTTGGAGGTGTACTTCAACGCCATTGGGAACAACAACGACAAATGGCAGTAGGATACTGGCATAGGTTGATCAAAATCTCACGCCACCACTCTCACATTATCCAATGCAGGAGTTCTACCACTTGAATAGATCAATCCAACATGATATGACCCGATAACTTCATCGAAAAGTTGGACGGACTTAACGCGTGCCATACTGGCACGCCTTGGAAAAATGAACAAGAAGTTTAACGCACAGCACGCCTCAATGCCTTCGTCATAAGTCCAACATGGCAAAGTACATGAGGCTTTCCCGATAACTCATCATTGGTAACGACCTAAATGAGCTCTATTCCTACTGCAAGAATGGCTTCAAACGTGACGCCAAGCGCGCAATGGCCATATTCAATCCAAGATGACCTTCCACAAATGATCACAGTGACTCATCGCTTGACTAGGCTGACTAAAATGCTTGGATTTAGGAATCCAACCGATGGTAACCCCAATGCCATGATCCACATCATGGTGGTGGGGAGTTACAATCCGTAGAAACATAGTCCCCAATGGAGATTGAAGTCGTCAATCAACGCAATGAACGACTGTACTGTTTGTATGGAAAACCGGTGCACATCTTGCGTGACATTCGGAAACAGTGCCAACATACCAAAAGGGTAAAGAAATCACACAAAAAAAATGAGGATTCAGGAAACAACAGAGGGAAGGAGTAGAAGGCAAACCTCGTGTTCGGTAAGAAAAAATTGCAAGGAACGATTGTCCATCTGGGTATGTCAATTCGTGGTACACGAGGGTCCCATAGATTGCAATGTTTGGCAAGAGATACAAAGATAACCAATCGCAAAATTGCTACGAGTGTGTCCGAAGGGGTTGCAAAAGTCACACAATGGTACGGGCACAAGTGGATGGAGGAGATTTCCACATCTTTGTAAGCAATGACATGGTTGAGAAATCGGATTTGGAAACTGAATCAAGGGTGTTTGAAAGAAGCATTGTCAACGCATATCTAGAAATCCGTGGACTTGGCGAACCACTCCGACTGCAAATCAAAGATCTACACAACATAATGGCCTAAAGAATTTGTCCAATACGCAAGCACAAACTCATCTTCGGGGGATGTCTTTTTCAACCAGCGCAACACGTAGGAAGACGGGAGCAGCGGATGAATCTACGTCAAGTTTTTTGCCAGGAAATGAGTTATGGTTAATCACCCCACTTTTACACACTTCAGGCTTTATTTTTTCTAAACGCTTTGCAAAGCATTTTAGAAAAAATAAAGCCCACTTCATGACCAATGTTTAGTAGTCATCTAACATCGTCACTTCCTAGAAGTATACTCGCATGTATTCACTTGTCACATGTTCTGGAATCATCATTATCCTTTTTTTTTTTAGATAAAAAAATCATTTGGTATTGATTTTAACAAAAACGTGTTTGCACGTTTTCTGGCATATGTATTGATCGTGAAGTCGTCTTGGGTACATTTGTTAGACCTAGAATTTGTCCAAGATGTACCAAGAGATAAATGACAAATACTGTAAGACTATAGGATGACATTCGCCGTTTCCCATTGTACGAGAGGGCCCTACCTGTTATTCGGTCAAAGTTGACTCTNTGTGAAAATACAAAAATGTACAGAAGTGTATTAGTGATTACGTCAGTAAGTATAGTCGACCAATGTTTATACTCTCCATTCACTTCATTTGATAGGGGGGGGGAGGGGGGGGGGGCGATCGAGCGATGACAAAAAGACATGACGTGCGACTTTGTGAACAGCCGAGTGGGTGATAGGGATACCGCATACTCATGAAATCAGCTTACTCAGAATTGAGGACAAATCAATGTCATTGATTTTATTACAATATTTTACAATATTAGCATGAAGTTTTCAAAACGCACAAAGTAGGTAACAATGTAAATTCAGAAACATCAAAGTGATTTTTAAGGAATGTAAAGCCACGCGACAAGATTTAGGGCATACTCTTGTTAGGAAAGTTCAGTGAAAGTCTCTTGTTCATGTCCATTAAACGAACTGTGAACATGATTCCAAGAAGAAATTTCTAAGAAACATTGTCAATCGTCTAGGGTTTTTTCCTAGAATGATCCTTACCATATGTTATAGTCATGTACACAATTCATGAAGTGTATGGATTTGGGGAGATTGGGCATGAATGCAGGAAGTTATTCATGCCTTTGATTGAGTGGCCCATGATGCAGCGTCAACCACGGGAGGCAATAGAGGAGGAAGCCTAAAAGGAATTTGCATCAATTACAAACCATTCCATGCAATGGATATTGCTAGACATGGCCAAAAAATATCTGCGACATAGAGCACAAGCATGGCTTTTCCACATGGAAACAAAAGGAAGCAGAGGAAATCGTGGTAGTAGACACCATATCATTGTTCTCATCAGCCCTGACACCAAACCTGTTTGCTACCGTACTATAGGAGTTTACATCCCTTGTCAAGGAGTTTTTCTTGTAAACTACTTTTTCTTGAAGAACTACTGCAATGATTAACTCCACAATACATCATCAATCACCAAATAGAACTGAGACTGACACTAGAATGATGGTCAATGGAACCTTTCGGATGAGCAGCCACGAGTTGACCGAAATCACAAAGTGGTTAGATGAGATACTAGGTCAAGGATTCATCAGGCCAACCATGTCATCCCTACATGGAATTTGTGCTTTTTTTCAAGAGATAAAACAGGCCATATGCGGATGTGCATAGGTTATCAATCTTTGAACCACATCTCCATAGCAAACCTTACACCCATCAGTGAGCAGATGAAGTTTNATGAGCAGCCACGAGTTGACCGAAATCACAAAGTGGTTAGATGAGATACTCGGTCAAGGATTCATCAGGCCAACCATGTCATCCCTACATGGAATTTGTGCTTTTTTTCAAGAGATAAAACAGGCCATATGCGGATGTGCATAGGTTATCAATCTTTGAACCACATCTCCATAGCAAACCTTACACCCATCAGTGAGCAGATGAAGTTTCCTACCAACTCCACGGGGCAAGAGTTTTCACCATACTTGACTTAAGCAGCAGCTACAATCACATCTGTGTATCCAATGAGGATATCCAGAAGTTGACATTCCGTAAAATACATGGGCACTTCGAGTTCACGATTTTTCGTTCCGACTCATAAATCTCCTTGTAAAATTTATGGCAATAATGAACAGCATTTCCTCCCGTACCACAATGACTTTGCTGCCGTGTGCCTTGACAACATCGTGGTGTATACTAGCATCCTCGGGGAGCACAATGGACATATATGAAAAGCTCTTTGTGATCTTACAAAGGGAGAAATTCAGCGAGAAAATCTCTAAGTGCAACTTTTGTCATGGGTGGATCAGGTTTTAGGGCCACATAATTGGCGCTCAGCGGCTCACCAGTGACTNTTTCCTCCCGTACCTCAATGACTTTGCTGCCGTGTACCTTGACAACATCGTGGTGTATACTAGCATCCTCGGGGAGCACAATGGACATATATGAAAAGCTCTTTGTGATCTTACAAAGGGATAAATTCAGCGAGAAAATCTCTAAGTGCAACTTTTGTCATGGGTGGATCAGGTTTTAGGGCCACATAATTGGCGCTCAGCGGCTCACCAGTGACTTGGAGAAATGGAGGTGGTTGCTGATTAACCGTCGCTAACCAACCAGGATGTACATGCATTTTAGAATTCTACAACTACCATCGTTGTATTGTGGCAGTGCCACGCCGGCCGGTCGAAGGAGCCACGTGGCTCAAGCAAGGTCACCTGGGACTATGGGCGGTGAGACGAGATGGCTTGAGGGTCAGAGACCCTCAAGCACCGCGGTTTTGGCCTAGTCGGCCAAGGATTCCGTCGGATCTGTTGCATTGGTATCAGAACTCCAGGGCTCAAATCCCACGTCAGGATTACCGGAGATGCCGAGGCGGCTCTCACCCCTAGTGGGGGGGAGTATGGTGTGGCAGTGCCACGCCGACTAGTGGAAGGAGCCATGTGGCTCGAGCAGGGTCACCTGGGACTATGGGCGATGAGACAGGATGGATTGAGGGTCGGAGACCCTCAAGCACTGTTGTTTTGGTCTAGTCGGCCAAGGATTCCATCAAATCCGTTACAATCCTAAAAACTCATACTACGGAGTCAGCCCCTCTCCCTGATCTCACTTGTAGAACCGCGGAGAAGATATGGAGAGATAGAAAAGAAGAAGCATTTAACTCTTTGAGAAACACTTTGACCTCGACGCCAGCCCTTCAACTGGCAGATACAAAGTTGGACTATGTCATGGCCATAGACATGTCTGATCAAGCTTTTAGAGTCGGGCTCCAATACATGTCACAAACATTATGTAGGCCTGAGTTTAAGTACGTTGTACGCAAAGATAAAACATCAGGGGCCGTGCAAAAATTCAAGATGTGGCCATGTCTATTGGAGTACTAATGATGTATCATCCACACCGTTCACCACACACTGAAATACCTCAAGACTTAGCCAGATGTGAAAAATGGACAATCTTGATAGATGGAGCTAATCGAGTCTAAATTTGACTATGACATCGAGTATCGACGACCATACTTGTACCGTCAAGATTAACACACTACTCACCGAACAAGACATGTACCCCACGTGGTTCTTCAGAAAAAGGTTATGAGATATTTGATTTGTATGAAAGAACCAAATTCATTTTGATGACCCTTACTCGTGACGGAGATTCACTTGCCAAGTCGGCGTACCACGAAACGAGGAGTTACGACGGATGCTATAGGAAGAATGCCACGACACCACTCTGGGTGAACAGTTTGGTGAGGACCATACGCTAAAGAAGCTTGTGAAGTACGACTGGTGGAATTGCATGTAGACCGATGTGGCAGAATTCTACAAATCATGCGACGCCTCTCAACAGAGAAAATCTTGTCGAACAAGGCCACCAGGACTGCTCCAACAACTGCATGCTCCAATGTAGACGTGGGTTTATATCAGCATGGACTTCGTGACAGGACTTCCAGTCATTCTAAAAGCATATGATGCTGTCCTCATGGTGGTTGAAAGATTTTCTAAGATGACAAATTCATTCTGATGACGATCACCTTTAGCACAAAATGAGCAATGCAATTGCTTCTAAGAGATCAAGGGGATACATGGAGTGCCACATACTTTCATTGGAGATAGAGATGGCCGCTTCACAAACCATTTCTGGAATGAAATAATGACGCGTTGTGGTAGTCAGATCTAGGTGTTTTTGGCATTCCATCCTCAAATTGATGGGCACACCGAGCGGACCAATCATGAGCTCAAACAACTGCTATGTACTTTATGCGTGCCCCATGGCATTGATTCGGAAGCAAAAGTGTTGACCCCCAAACTCGCATACAATTATGTAATTCTATAGGAATGGATGAAATCCCATTGAAATCGTTTGTACAAACCGTCTCAACACATTGGCAGAACGACAAAGCCAAAGTGGCATTGCCATGGATGGCATCCATTGATGGGATTTCTTGGGCGTCTGGGAGGAAAGAGGTCACAACCTCGCAAAGAGGCAAGTAGCAATGAAGCGAGAAGTGGACCAACATTATAGTGATGATGTTTTTCAGCAGTTGCGATCACATCCTACACAGGTGAGCGACCATTAAACGAAGTGGACCAGACTTCACAAAACTCAAACCCAAATGGTTGGGCCATTTGAGATAAATCCAATGAAAACCCCAAGTGTTGCTCGCCTTTGCCTACAAGAACGCATAGCAATCCATCCACTCTTCCACGTCAGCAAGCTCAAGCACTATCGAGATCCCACCGAGAGATTCTCGAGCACAGATGTTGTCCCACCACCTCCAATTGAGGTGGAAAAGGGCACAAAGTATGCAATCTAGGACATCCTCGAATATCAATACCCTGGAAAAGCAACTGAGTATCGGGTCTAGTGGTATGGCTTCAATGCCATACATAACAACAGGCAACCCTATGATAACCTCTGAGACGTCAATCATTTGATAAATGGCTATTACAAGCATCACGGGCCTAAGTTTGATAATGTGTGGGGTTGTGGCTATAAGGGGAGGCAAATGTTACGCTCTTGGCGTACACGTGTTCCTAAACTGTGTGATTAGGCATGCTTTTACTTACATTTGTGGCTCACAATGCGTTGACTCTAGGATTCTCGGGGGGTTTAGCCAAGAGAATCTCTACAACCCGCCCTGACCTCAAATGTTTCTTCTTTGAAGGTTTTGACATGTTGGACCACTTTCCAGAATGGTTGAAGTTTCTGGTGGGAATAGTATGGGAATTTTGATATTGTTAGGTTGACTTATTGAAGGTGATAGACTTTTGCAAAAGTGTACATAGAAACATCAAAATCCTCCAACTTCTCTTTTGAGTTGCTGGAAGCGACCACTCATGATGCAGCATTGCACTTGCCGTTTGAGAGTCCAAGATCCAAAGCACACCTCATTATGTTTCTTGTTATTGACTACATACGCTCGACATGTTTGACGCTTGTCATCAAAGTACGCTTACTGCCGAAAACAAATATTCTATATGTCCCCAACCCTCGAATCGTCTTCTGCTCCGCATCTCATCTTTGTGAACCAGCTATGTTCCATCGGCCAAAACATTTGGGGAAAGCAAAATGTTGTACGTGGTCATATAAAGTGCTTGGTTGCTTAGGTGCAAAATGCCATATGCATCGACATTCGCATCTTCTGCATCAACTTGGGAGGAGATTCCCTGAATTGTAACTCGAAATTCTGAGAATACAAATCACGGAGTTTTCGCCCACATGACACTTGCACATTTCATGAGGACATGAAGTATGGAGCCTTCTGGCTGCCGAAACATCTTTTCCATGCATTGTTTTCTATATGTAACGAAAAGGTCAGTTTTGTTCACCAAAGCTGCGAATCATATTTTAAACACTACATTGAAGTGTAGCATTATCATGTNAATACAAATCACGGAGTTGTCGCCCACATGACACTTGCACATTTCATGAGGACATGAAGTATGGAGCCTTCTGGCTGCCGAAACATCTTTTCCATGCATTGTTTTCTACATGTAACGAAAAGGTCAGTTTTGTTCACCAAAGCTGCGAATCATATTTTAAACACTGCATTGAAGTGTAGCATTATCATGTTTGATGAGTTTTCCCCCTTGTAAGGTATCTTATCTATTTTGATAGAATTTTCACTGCCATAGCCTCTTGCTTTAATGTTTTTGTGAAACTTTGAAAAAATGATCAAATGCAGAGTAAGATCATCCAGACAAGGCGCGAACCCTACCACATGGGAAGATTTTTTCCTTGTGGCTCTCTCAATTCATTCCCTGTACATAAAGAATGGGCTTATTCCGCCTTACCCACTGTTTGGGCCTCCGAGTTTTCTCCTGGCCACTTTTTGCACGAAATGAACACGGTACTCACTTCACACAAAAAATGCTTACTATACCCACTTTTCCCAGATCACATCATATCGTGCGTGCCGCGCACACTATTGTAAAGAATTTCATGCCACATTGGTCCGGGAGGAATTACATTCAAACAGTGGATACGATAAGAATAGTTTTTACGTTGTAATGTTTTCATACGATGTTTTCAACAACCTCTGCTATGAACCCCAACACATGTTCCGTCAAAGTCACTGGACATGAAGCATGAGTTCATTCAAAGCATCTATTTCCAGAGAATTATGATTGACCCCTACATTACGATGTTGTTTCAGCCGAGGGTTTTCATTTCTGTTCAAGTATGAAAAGATGACATTGTATTCATACAGTTGATGTCATTCAGCTGCCTCAACACCGGACATATACCAGCACTACCATACGTTGACGTCGACAATGTCTGAACAGAGTGTACTCCTTGCATTTATTGTTCATGAGATGTGTTGCAAGGTGGATGTTGCCAGTTGACGTCCACAAATAAGTAGTGCCACCTGGAAGATGTTTTAAGAACAAGAAACATAATGTCAACGGCGCTCGCTCGACGCAGACGTGCCTCCCCTCGTTGGTGTTCAGGCCCCAGGTGCATGGTAGGTTGAATTCTTTTTTCATGCCCTCGGAATGTGTTGTCACCGCTCTTATGGTTTGCGATGGTTGTTGTCATGGACAGTCAGCCCATGAAGCCTTCGACTTCCGACTTTTGGGGGTCAAGGCGGAGTTGCCAATTCCATCAACGTCGACTTGGACATCGACTCCACTTGACCCCCATTTTTTTGCATGAGGGTTCAAATGGTGTGCAACGAAAACCTGGTCAAGCCTGTGTCCACGTTGACGACCAATGAAAACAAAATTGGGGGTCGGGTCGACCCCCGAAAGGCCGACTTTCGGAGCGATCTCGTGAGTATCTCGTACAAGATGCCTTTGGGCTCTTTGCGGCGCCGTCACATGTGCTGTCCATGCATGAGGCACACACGATTGGCATGCTGGCTCCTCTCCAAGAGCATTCATGCTCGTTAACAGCCAATGACNATTGTTCATGAGATGTGTTGCAAGGTGGATGTTGCCAGTTGACGTCCACAAATAAGTAGTGCCACCTGGAAGATGTTTTAAGAACAAGAAACATAATGTCAACGGCGCTCGCTCGACGCAGACGTGCCTCCCCTCGTTGGTGTTCAGGCCCCAGGTGTATGGTAGGTTGAATTCTTTTTTCATGCCCTCGGAATGTGTTGTCACCGCTCTCATGGTTTGCGATGGTTGTTTTCATGGACAGTCAGCCCATGAAGCCTTCGACTTCCGACTTTTGGGGGTCAAGGCGGAGTTGCCAATTCGATCAACGTCGACTTGGACATCGACTCCACTTGACCCCCATTTTTTTGCATGAGGGTTCAAATGGTGTGCAACATGGTGGTCAAGCCTGTGTCCACGTTGACGACCAATGAAAACAAAATTGGGGGTCGGGTCGACCCCCGAAAGGCCGACTTTCGGAGCGATCTCGTGAGTATCTCGTACAAGATGCCTTTGGGCTCTTTGCGGCGCCGTCACATGTGCTGTCCATGCATGAGGCACACACGATTGGCATGCTGGCTCCTCTCCAAGAGCATTCATGCTCGTTAACAGCCAATGACATTAGGGTTGTTATCTGGCACTTCCACATGGTTAGCCTAGTTGGCATCCACATCACTAGACTAGATGCAATGAACAGCAGTGCATGAGCTGCACAATCTGGGCCACAGATCGCGGAGGAATGAATGGATGGTTGTCCCTCCCCCTCCCCTCGGGCCCTTGTGCCTCGTTTAGTAGGGAAAACGGTTGTCCACTACATTGCTCTTCCCGATTTTCTGAGCTTAGGCCCTCTGGCCGAGGGCCTTAGCTGCACCTTGCAGCACCACCATGGAGCACTAGCCCATCAGACCTAGACCTTGGTGAGATCCACCAGCACCACCATGTCTGGTGGATCTCGGACGACATCTTCGGCCAGCCAGGGCACCTCCTCTGGCACGCTCCCTATCCTCACAGGGGACTTTCTCGTGCGTGCCCTCAGCAAGTTCTTCAAGCCAGTGCCCACAGAAGCAGGCTATCCTGGCTTCTTCTGTGGTGCATGTGGTACCACCTACTCTGGTGGCAGTGACCGCATGCGTGGTCACTACGGCGCTCCTGTGGGAAACGTCAAGAAGTGCAAGTATGCTCCAGGAGCAGCACGTGCGATGCTAGGGTTGCTCCCTCTTCCCCTTCCAGATGGCTTCAATGGTGCGGACGAGGTGTTGTTCAAGGGGGAGGGCTCGGCATGGGGTACGAGGGAAAGCCCCGTGAACTGGTTGGACCTCCACCAGGCACGGCAGAGTGAGCAGGCACGAGCAGCAGTTGGTGTGCAGCAAACGCCTGGTAAGCAACAGCAGCAGCAGCAGCAGCAGCAGCAGCAGCAGCAGCAGCAGCAGCAGCAGCAGCAGCATCAGCAGCAGCTAGCAACTTCTCAGTCGTGCAATGCCCCTTCTTTCAGCCCTATCTTCACTGGCAATCTGGCCTCGGCAGCCTCCCTCAGCTCAGCAAGGCAGAGCTTGATGTCAGAGCATCTTGCAAACGCTGACAACTTGCAGTGCCAGAAAACATTCTTAAAAATCATGGCCAAGAACGCCTTACCCATCTCCTTCTGCCGGGACTCTTGCGTGCTGGAGCTTGTGGAGGATTCGCGGAAGACAACAGGGGGTTTCAGGTTGCCAAGCAAGGACAGGGTGAAGGAGGTAATTCTCCCTGCACTGGACATGGAGCTTGCTGAGATGGAGGCGCCACTGCGGAGCGGGTGGGACATCTTCGGCGTCTCCCTCAGGGTGGACAAGTGGAGCGACATCCAGATCCGCCCCATCTACTCAGCCATGGCCTCCAATGCCGAGGGGGTTGCTCACCTGTTCAGCCGTGACGCGAGTGGCTTGGTCCGTGACGCTAACCATGTGGCTTGCGTCATTGACCAGGCCATCACTGAGGTGGGACCTGAGAAGGTAATCCTGGTGATCACGGACAACGCAAGCACTAACAAGAAGGCGTACGAGGCTTTGCGCGTGAAGTACCCAGCAGTCTTTTTCACTCACTGTGTCTGTCACACTCTCGACCTGTGCCTGAAGGACTTAGGGAAGACGGAATGGGGGCAGGCTGTCATAAGCAAGTGTGAGAAAGTGGTGACGTTTTTCAGGAACAAGGATCTCTTGAGGTCCTGGCTGAAGTCAAAGTCCAGGGGCAGGGTGCTCCTCCATCTGCTGCAACACGTTTTGCATCTGTCCACAGGATGCTGAGCCGCCTCTTGGACATGAAGGATGTTTTGCAAAAGCTAGTGGAAAGTGAAAAATGGCAGCAGATGGGAGATGGCAGGGACGCTGGCTGGAAAGCAAAGAAGAAGGAAGTGCGCCGCATTCTCAGGATGGGTGTGTTCTGGCTCCAGGTGAAGGCATTGATGAAACTCATGATGCCGTTTGTGCTTGCATTGCGCAAGGCTGATGCTGCTGGTGGAACTGCAGGCAGTGTGTACGAGATCCTGCTGGATACAACAGAGGCTGTGCGCAAGCTTGGGCTTGTACGTGGATACAAACGTGCACCGTGCAACCGAGCATGGATCAATTTTGCATTGGATTGGCTGAGGTGGCGGTGGGATAACCACATGAACTGTCCTGTTTTTGCTGCTGCACGTCGTGTGCATCCGATGCACTTTGGGCACAAATTTGACGGTGACGAGAAGATGGTTGAGGCATGGAACGTGGTGGTTGCGGCCCTCGTGCCTGAGAAGGATGTTGAGGCTCTTGAGAAAGAGCTAGAGGGGTTGGAGAACGCACGGGTGACGTGCGACAATGACCCCTCTCGCGCCAAGGACATAGAGAAGGCAAAGGCAGCAGTGCAACAGGTGGTGGCTGGCGACATGCCAGTTTTCCGCTGGCATGCTAGGTTCATGACAAGTCTCCCTCTTCTCCTTGCATTCTCCATGAGACTGCACGCACAACCATGCAGTTCCTCGGCATGTTCTCAAAGCATGAGCTGGTGCAGACAGCACGACGCAACAGGCTGAAGGTCAGTACACTGAAGCTCCTGGTGCGGGTCAATGTCCGCTTCAACAAGCTGTCAACAAGAAGAAGGCACGCACCCTCACTGTCGACATCTTGAAAGCAACAACGGTCAAAGAAGCTGAGAGTGGAAGTGAAGCAGATGGCGAGATTGATGATGCAGACGACAGAGACGGAGAGGACTGGGTGTGGGACCCCCTCATTGCCGATACCGGTAATGATAATGAGGTGTGGTTAGAAGAAATAGGTGCTAGTGGCGAGGGTGCTGAAGCTGGAGCAGGAGCTGCTGGTGCTCTTGCTGGAGATGACGCAGGTGGTGAGGGTGCTGAAGCTGGTGGTGTAGGAGTGGTGGCATCAGAGGAATAAGAGGATTCTGACGATGATGTTGAGGAGGACATGGAGGGGGATGATGATGATAGTGAAGGGGTAGAGGAGGTAGAGGAGGTTGAGGAGGAGAAGCTGACAGTAGAGAAGAAAGTTGGAAGGATTCTGCAGCTTGGCGTGCGGAAGCGAAAGGATGTGGAGGCAGCTTTGGAGTTGGAGCAAGCTGCAGCAACACTGGGGGCGACAATGGAAGTGTAGCAACTGCTGGTGTAGGTGGTGGGAATTTTTCAAGTCCATCTACAACCACAGCATCTGCAGCTCGTCCTGCTTCTGCCAGGGCCATAGGGCAGCTAGACACATCTATCATGGGTGGTTCATCCAAGGCAGCTGCTGCTAGAGCAGCTGCTCTGAAGATAGCTGCAGCTGCCAAGGCTGCTGCCGTAAAGGCTGCTGCTGCCAAGGCCAATGCTAGCAAGGCTGCTGCTGCCAAGGCTGCTGCTGCCAAGGCTGGCAAGAAAGCACGCATGAAATGAGGATATGTCTGTACTGTGAAAGTTCCAATGCAATCTTACTTGTTCTCAAAGTCCAGTTTCATTGCCAAGCATTCAAGCACTTTCCACATTCAGCTTTGTTCAATGATTTCCATGAATGAGAATCCATAGCATTTTATGGATGCTTGGACTGTATGAGAGTAGATAGAATGACTTGCATGTGCATTGTCTGAAAGGCAGGATGTAGAGGCATAACGTGAAGAAATGCAAGGTGGAATGGTCTAGGCACTTCAATAGAAGGGAATATGTGTGTGTTACTCAGCACGTGAACCAACATGTAAGTTCAAAAACACCTACAAAGGGACATGTTCTGTGAGACTAGGTGCAATTTCTGGCATGATTAAGTGCATATGAAGAACTGACTTTGACCGAATTTTGCCAATATGGCGACGTCCGACTTTCGACTTTTGACTTGGGGCCGACTTCGACTCGGAAAAGTTATCATGGCAGTCAGCCAACCACCATGCGATGACAAAGGTCTCTCTCATCATCTGCAAGGGTCGTGACTGTTGAGCCATTGTTCATGCCTCATCGTCATGTCCTACCAATTCTGCCGCATCGTCATAGCAGGAGTCTTTCTCTAGGATAGCTCTTGTCTTCCTGCTGACAACGGGTGGATTTGTCAAGTTTAGATAGTGGGTGGGATGCATACTAGGACTCATGGGTTGCGTTGTTTTACCGACATTTGGCCACCATGGCCGCCATTCTCAACGCCTCAGGATGAAATCACCCGGATTATGACGATGACGATCCTCCCAAGGTCTTGGTCTCCCATTACCACACCGAGTCCTCGTTGTTTTTGACCGACTGGGAGGTGCACAAGTACACCTGTCACATCGTTGTTGTGGAGTGCATGAACCCGCTCTCTCCTGAGCGTGTTGAAGAGTGGACGATGCATATTGGAGGAATTCAACGAGTCCGTCCACTTTGTGGTTATGGTGTAGGTGGGTTGAACCCGCTAACTGTCTAGAAATGGCGTTGCATCCGAAGGGTTTGGACCATTTGCTATGTCGAAATGCGCTATGAACATGGATTCATATACACTCTTTGCATTGTAGTTGAAGAGGGTGGAATCACAGACTCTTGTGTGTGTGGAGGGGTCCTGCTGATTGCATGGTATTGGGATGCCAACTTTCACTCGGTTCCCATGGCATGGACACTATGTGGACAAGAAAAAGAAAAATGGGCGTGGTTTGTACAGTAGCTGTCGGAGGCGTATCTGATGGCAAGAGATTGTGGCACAGCCATCATCTCCGACCGTGATGGTGACCTCCTCATAGTTGTAGCCAGCAAGCTCCCCATTGCAACACACACTTTCTGCGTACAACACATCCGTGAGAGCTTCAAGTCAAAGATGGGTAGAGTCACAGCGGGCGTACTATGGATTCTTGCACACACCGTAATCGTCAAAGAGTTCAAGTGTGCCCAGGCTGATTTTTCAAAAGCATCAAAGCCAGGCTTGGACTACATTTTTGGCTTTTATGCTGGACCCGGCATCCCGCTCCACAAGTGGAGCAGATTGTGCATTCCAGTGGCACGTGGCAAACACGCGACCACCAACGCGGCAGAGTCTCTAAACGTCCACATCATGGACCTGCGACACTTCGACCACTTCTACTGCTTTGCGCAATCGTATGTGTGGGTGTAGAAGTTGTTTGCAGAACAACACAAGCTTTTGCATGAATGTGAGACCACACTCACCCCGCTCGCCGATATCAAGTTGAAAATCAACACGCAACACGCTCAAGAGTTTGACATCATGCTCATAGGACAACTCTCTGGGAATGTCTCAGACCCTAAGAGCCTCTCCGGCCGTGATGTGGAATGCAGCATGAAGTGTAGGTGCAGGCAGTGGACTGAGTACGGCTATCCATGCGAAAATGTGGTCAGCGTCTTGCTCGATGCAAGAGTGAACCCGGAGATGTACGTGGACATACACCTCCCTCAGATGGTGTGGAAGAGGACCTGCCACCACCCCATGTCGGGGATCGATATGCACGAGCTGCAATATGCTAAGAAAGGGTGGGGCCCACCAGGAAAGAAGCAGGGTGATGGGAGGCCGAAGTCCAAGCGCAAGGACCGCTATGAGTATCGCAAGAGGGACCAATTTTGCAGCCACTACCGGTTGTCAGGAAATGCACCAAAGCGGTACACAAACCCACCGGCCCTCTCACTGGCCAATGTTGCAGCAACTCATGCCAAACAGCTTGTAGCAGGATGCAGGGTGTGTAGTGATGGTGATCGTGGACGTAGAACTTCGATTGCAGGATGTAGCGCATCACTGGAATAAGGTGTTCTGCACAATGTTGAACTCGTCACTGACGGGCATGATGAGGCAATTGCAGTAATACTAGGCACTGTTGTAGCATCCCATGCAGCACCACGAACTGCTGTCGCAGGTGATGCAAGTGCAGGATCTGCTGCAACAGATGATGCAAGTGCACAAATTGATGTAGCACGTGATGCAACGGCAGCAAGTGATGTAGCAGAAGTAGGAACTTTGGGAGCAGGTGATGTAGCATAACATGTTTTCTCCTCCTAGGTTGAAGACCCAAGGGCGCCCGAGGTAGGTGCACAGAGTAATGCAGACNGGCCGTGATGTGGAATGCAGCATGAAGTGTAGGTGCAGGCAGTGGACTGAGTACGGCTATCCATGCGAAAATGTGGTCAGCGTCTTGCTCGATGCAAGAGTGAACCCGGAGATGTACGTGGACATACACCTCCCTCAGATGGTGTGGAAGAGGACCTGCCACCACCCCATGTCGGGGATCAATATGCACGAGCTGCAATATGCTAAGAAAGGGTGGGGCCCACCAGGAAAGAAGCAGGGTGATGGGAGGCCAAAGTCCAAGCGCAAGGACCGCTATGAGTATCGCAAGAGGGACCAATTTTGCAGCCACTACCGGTTGTCAGGAAATGCACCAAAGCGGTACACAAACCCACCGGCCCTCTCACTGGCCAATGTTGCAGCAACTCATACCAAACAGCTTGTAGCAGGATGCAGGGTGCGTAGTGATGGTGATCGTGGACGCAGAACTTCGATTGCAGGATGTAGCGCATCACTGGAATAAGGTGTTCTGCACAATGTTGAACTCGTCACTGACGGGCATGATGAGGCAATTGCAGTAATACTAGGCACTGTTGTAGCATGCCATGCAGCACCACGAACTGCTGTCGCAGGTGATGCAAGTGCAGGATCTGCTGCAACAGATGATGCAAGTGCACAAATTGATGTAGCACGTGATGCAACGGCAGCAAGTGATGTAGCAGAAGTAGGAACTTTGGGAGCAGGTGATGTAGCATAACATGTTTTCTCCTCCTAGGTTGAAGACCCAAGGGCGCCCGAGGTAGGTGCACAGAGTAATGCAGACGATGGCTCATCCTCCTCTGACTAGTCAGGGGTGGACAAGACCTTCAAATACGTGGCCTCCAGTCTCAGGAGTGGGAGTGCCAGCTCCATCTCCTCAGACTCATCCGAGAAAGAGGAGCGTGTGCGACGCAAGCGCATGCGCAGAGGAAGTCCAATGTGGCTAAGTAATGTTTATGTCTTGTGCTGTTGACACGGCCATTGTCAAGTCTGTGTCTACTTGTCAGTTTTAACAGTGATTTCTTTTGTTTTCATTTTGTGTGTAGCTGAGGCAGATCCATGTGCTGCAGATGACTTTGATCAGGTGGAAACCAAGGCTTAAAGTGCACCGACAGCGGGTCGGATCATATTTGGCGCTTGACATATGTGGTGTGAAGATGAATGGAGATATGGTCACTTTGAAGATGGCCAACCTCAACCTAGGGAACATACAGGGAGAAAGAGCCAAGTTTCATGTGGCCAATCCCTACACTAGCATGTGTGTGTTCCCCTTCAGGGAAGAGTTCCATGATGCATGTGGGGAGTTTAGTGATGGGGCAGAGTGTCTTGTTTGTGAGGTTACTTTGTTTTGTGCATGGCTTACCCATGTATGTTCATGTGTGGATTAGTTCATATGGCCTAGCACCTCTGTTTTGCAGGACTTGATGCATTGAATGAAGTTTTCCACATGATTTTTGAGCTATCTCCAACTTCCACGTGCCTCTAGTTTTTCTAGCTTGAACTATGGAGCATTAGTCATTCTACCTAGACAATTGTGTTATCATCTGCACACACACTTTCTGTAAAATGACTGTGTAGTAGAGTAGCCTATAACGTGAATACATGGCTTCGTGCAATGAAATGACATCAAAGGTGCATAGACATAGATATGTTTTCCTGAAAGTTTCACAAAACAGTGATGTAGGTCACATTGAACATCTATTGTGGCATGTTCAACCTCCGACGAAGTGAAATACGTAACTACGGTCTTCGGGGGAATGGTGTAACCTTTCAAGTATGAGTGTTCCACACATACGTACTTGCCATTGTAGACAGTGCGATCATGGATGTCGGTACACTAAAGATGGGAAATTGTGGATACATCGTACATCATTTGAGGAATGAATAGTACACATACTTACTTCTTCCTACACTAAGAGCTGGGAGGCTCTGTGTACAGCCAAGGCTCCCAAAGATCCAAAGTGTTTGGCAGAAACGTAGAGGGCATGCATTACTAGGATTCATACCATGGTTTCCAATTCAGGATATGTAGATGTCCATGATGACATACCATTCCGCGTAACCCACTCATCAAATTCCTCCTCTATTGCAGCCCATGCAGCTGCGGCTTCACACGGATGTATCATGTGTGATGTCCACAGTGCTTGGTCTCCGCCCCACAAACCGAATTGATCCAATTGCCGCAACCCATTTGTAGCCTCATTCTTGTCGCCGTCAGTAGGCATGTGTTGGTTTTTGCGCTCATTGTGCTCTGTTGTGTCCTCCCAGCTTGTGTACAGCGGCGTGCAGATGACTGACAACGAGACTCGACGCCGATGGAGTGTCGTCCGTTGGAGCCGACGCACGCTGAGGTCGTCTCGAAGTTTGCTGGAGCCCCCTCTCTCCGGCGACGTGTTCAGCTCCATCGGCAGGCCTCCTCGGCGGTCGTGCTGCCGGCAGTCACTGCCACCGCAGTCGCTGTCTGCATGCGTCCAGCGCGTACTGTCGTGCCTGCGTTGTCATGCGCTGCCTAGGGTCCCAGTCGCATGTTGCATGGCCCTGTTTGGCAGCATAAACCATCGTGGGCACTGCCTGGGTTCAGGCTGCCATAACTCCTTGCTACTATTTTTCTAGCAGATTCTGACCGCACGGCTGCATTTGCAGTGTCGGTGTTATGGTATGGTCCAGTTTTCAGGCAAAACGGACGACGCCCGGGTTTTGGGCTGTCGGCCATCTAGCAGGCCTCACCGAGAAAACCTGCCAGCCTGAAATTAGCTATTTTCTGATTGGCTGTTGAACTGAGTAACAAGCTCTACAGAGCTGGGGGGGGGGTACTAGAACTTGGAGGGGTCCCCCATTGCTGTTCATTCTTCATTCCTAATCAGTTACTATCAGTTTTCAGCTGCTTTCTGGCGCTAACTCTGGCGCGCGCGTTTCTGAGTAACAAACCCAGAGCTTCCAGACTTTGATTTTAGAGCAGCAGACTGAGGGGGCAGCTGACTTAAGGAACGAGCATGGAAGCCCGCATGCTGCATCAACAACGCTGCTGCCCCAACCTGCTGCATAGTTTTCCATTTTGGNGAAATGCTGCCGGATTTTTTCCGACAGCATTGACCCTCCTGGTGGCAGCGTCAGATTTTTTCCCACGGCCACTGGGCCAGGGGAAATGCTGCCGAAGGTTTTTCGGCAGCACTGACCCCCACGCGTGACGCGAGGAGGTGAGCGGCAGGCGACGTCTGGCGTTTGTGAGCGACGACGCACGCGGCAACGTCACCCAGGTGCAGTGACTGGCACCACCAGCAGTAGCAGGCAGAAGCAGCAGCTCGCAGCAGCCCGCAGCAGCAGCAGCTCGCAGCAGCAGCAGCAGCAGCCCGCGGCAGCAGCAGCTCGCAGCAGCAGCAGCAACAGCGTGCAGCAGCAGCAGCGGCGTGCAGCAGCAGCAGCAGCCCGCAGCACCAGCCCGCTTCAGCAGCCCGCAGCAGCAGCAGGCAGCAGCCGCAGCACGCAGCAGCTGCATCAGCGTGCAGCAGCAGCAGCAGCCCGCAGCACCAGCCCGCTTCAGCAGCCCGCAGCAGCAGCAGGCAGCAGCCGCAGCACGCAGCAGCTGCATCAGCGTGCAGCAGCAGCAGCGGGCTGTAGCAGCTGCTGCAGCGAGCTGCAGCAGCCGCCAGCTACAGCAGCAGCAGCAGCGAGCAGCAGCTGGCAGCTGCCAGCCGCGGCTGCTGCTGCCCGCTGCTCGCAGTGAGTGAGCAGCGAGCAGCAGCCCGCTGCTGCCAGCAAGTAGCAGCTCACTGCTGCTAGGCGAGCATCAGCCCGCTGCTCGCAGCAGACAACGGGCTGCTGCCCGCTGTGACAAGAGAAATAAAAGAAGGAAAAAAAAACAAAAAAAGAGACAACAAAAAAAATTCCCCCACCCCCGCAGCCCGCTGCAGCAGCTTGTAGCTGCAGCGAGCAGCTGCTGTAGCACGCAGCAGCTGCAGCAGCACTCAGCAGCAGCAGCGAGCAGCAGTAGTGAGCTGCTGCAGCAGGAGCAGCCACAGCAACTGCTGTAGCTCGCAGCACCAACAGCTGCAGCTGCAACTGCAGCAGCATCAGTAACAGTAGCAGCAGCTGCAGCACCCGCAGCAGCAGCAGCAGCAGCACCAGCAGCAAACACCTACAGCAGCAGCAGCAGCAGTAGCAGCAGCAGCAGCTGCATCAGCAGCAGCAGCAGTAGCAGTAGCAGCAGCAGCAGTAGCAGCAGGAGCAGCAGCAGCAGCAGCAGCAGCGGCTGCAGCAGCATCAGCATCAATAGCAGCAGCGGCGGCCCCAACATTCGCCGCTGCTGACGTCAGCACCCCTCTGCTGACGCCACTGCTGACGTCACTGCTGACGTCATAAAAAAAAAGAGAAAAAAGGAAGAGGGTGAGAAGAAGGGGAAAGGGGAAAGGAGGAAGTCCAGAGGAGTGGGTAGATTCCCCACTCCCCCAACCTCCTGCTGAAATCAGCAACACAAAGAGAAAAAAAAAAACACACACACACACACACCAAGGCATGGCTGGTAGTCCCGGCGAGGAGGGGTCCTCCTCTGATGGGGGGACCCCTACCCCTCCTTTCTTGTAGCGATTGCTGCAGCAGCAGCAGCAGCAGCAGTAGCAGCAGCACCCGCCGCCGCTGCAGCAGCAGCAGCCGCCGTCGACGTAGGAGCAGCAGCTGCCGCCGCCACCATAGCAGGAGCAACCGCCGCCGCCACGGCAACAGCAGCTGCCGCCGCCGCACCAGCAGCAGCAGCCGCCGCCATTGCAGCAGCAGCAGCCACCGCCTCCACAGCAGCAGCCGACGCCGCTGCAGCAGCAGCAGCCGCCGCCCATACAGCAGCAGCCACCGCCGCTGCAGCAGCAGCAGCCGCTGCCTCTACAACAGCAGCCGCCACCGCTGTAGCAGCAGTAGCCGCCGCCCACACAGCAGCAGCCACCACTCCTACAACAGCAACAGCAGCAGCAGCAGCCCACTGGTAACGTTGGCGGCACCCCTGACCCACTTGCTACTCTTCAGCAACAACTCGCCGCCTTGACACAGCNGGACGTTGTGCACTCACGTGGTGTCGGCACTATGTCGTTGCGTCCGTCGGGTCTTGTCGTTTTGCACGCCACCGCCCGTGGCAACTTGTGGCACGTTTCCCGCCTCTCTTCCTCCCCTCCCGTCTCCTCCCCATCAGCTGCGACCGGTCATGTGTTCGTTACTAGTACGCTTTCTCCTCAGCACACCCGCCCCTTGCACCGCCGCCTTTGCCACGTCCACTGTGCCGCAGTAGAGAGCATGCTCCGCACCCAGCCAGGCAAGGGCTTTGACCCGGAGACCTTCCCTCTCCCATGCCCCACTGAGTGCATTGACTGCGCTCAGGGCAAGATGCACCGGTCCACGTACCCCCTCTCTTCCTCATGGGCGTCCGCCGCCCTTGACCTTGTCCACTCGGACGTCATGGGCCCTCTCCCCACCGAGTCCGTCGGTGAGCATGGCCGCTATGTCCTCAATCTGACGGACGACTACTCTCGCTACCGTTGGGTCTTCTGACTTCGGCAGAAGAGCGATGTCGCCCGCACCATTCAGGACTGGCTTGTCCTCGCGGAGCGCGAGTGTGGCC